>VMKM01001216.1:0-166551 GCA_008360985.2 Macquaria ambigua | reverse complement strand
AAAAGGTTTTATTCTGTTTCACACCTGAACTGCAAGCTTGCAAAAGGCCATTCTTATTTCTCCTTGTGGACGCTCTTTCAAGTTGACTTGCATTTAATGAACTTCTCATACAGTAGATATCAGTAAGCTTCTCCTGCAGCTTATGAAGTAATGAAAAGTTAATTGTGTGATTGTCTTCCTCATTGCCAAACGCCCCCACACTCTGCCATAGAAGCACCTGCATCCCTGCACAGACTTCACCCATTCACATTAATTGCAGTGGGCTCTCGCTGACTTTTTACCTTCAAATGCAACAAGGTAAATGTTCAGTGTGGCTCATTTTGTCTTTCAAGATTAGAATAAAGATGGAGAGACACTGATGTCAGATCTCTTGAATCCCTTTGATCTAGTGATACAGCTGTGTGTGGATGTGAAACCCACAGTGCGGCAGGGAATAAACCTCATGGGTGTGATGGCAAGATGCCTTACCTCCTTTTTCTTTCTTGCTCTCTTTCTCTCTGTCTCTTCCCCGTCTCATGTCTGTCATTTAGCTGCCACAGACACACTAGCAGCACTGTGTGCTCGCTCAACATTATACTCCCCATGGGGGCGGCTGGGGATTGTAAGGCACATTAGAAATCCTACAGTACGCTCGCCTTTTGACACCAAATTTATTAACTTAATTCCACACATAAATCTTGCACAGCAGCCCTTGGTATTCAGATGTGAACCTTTAGGAAGACTAGTGTCATCACAGAGAACACAGATCAGCAGGGAGTGTGTTTAGTGAGAAAGACTAAATTGGCCAGTCAAGCAGACTGACATTTCTTTGATTTCTACTAATTTCTTACTATTGGTATTTTTTGTGTTATGATATATTTTTTTTATTACTGTTGCGGTTATCACGACTGCCTTGAAGTGACCATATCAGTTATGGCAAGTGCAGGACTTGGGGGATAATTTGTCTTCCTTTCAGCGTTGGTTTTCATCCATAAACATCCCACACAATATTAAGCCTCTCTTTCTCCACTCAGCCATGCCTAGCAGTGGAGAGAAGCAGCAAAACCCAATTAAGTAGGACTCCTACAGTATGCCTTCTATTCAGAATCAGCATATTACTCACAGCACTACAGAATATTCAATTTTTATACTTCCCTTATTTTTTGTCCTTGATGGAAGCTTTACAGATTCAAACATGGCTCTGTGCAGAATTTACAGGTGCCGTGGTGCCAACGGCAAACAAAGGCGGAGATATGACTATTTACTAAAAAGCTTACTGGTATGAGGAGTGGGAGAAAGTATGGCAAAGCTATGTTTTTCATCAGGTCAGATGTTATTGAGGAGCAGAGTAGATTTTAACATGGAAACACCATACATACCTGCTTTCAGTGTCTGCGCTACACTTCGGGGACAGCAGCTCAAACGACTTGGTGAACTTCACCACCTGAAAGATTTGAAAGGGAAGAAATCACTAAAGCTATTGGAAAAATTGCACAGAGAGTACACAGTATTCACTGATAAAAATCGAGGCAGACAGAAAGAACGGGCATGCACGTGCACACATGTACAGACAGACAGACACATACGCAGCAGAGAAAACAAAAAACGTACCGGTGACTCAATGTCCTCCAGCAACTGAACAGAGCAGCGCTCGCACTTTAGCAATGTCTGGGCGCGGTGCATGATCTTCCTGACAATCTTCTCCAGGTCAGTCTGCTCTTCAAACAGGTCATTGACTACCTCCAAGAGTGCCTGAACACCAGCGACAGAAAAAGATACCACTGACATTATTCCCACCAATCAGAACCACACACTGCTGTAAAAGCCACTAAATAAGAAATCTGTCACCAGGTAATAGTGAGATAAGACCCTTTAAATAAAGATGTTTTGCCTCACTCAGCTGTTAGAGCACAACTTTATTAATATTATCCTTAAACCATAAACCAACAGGATGTTATAACATGATTAGTTTCCCCAATAAAAGTAAATTAGGCCCTTTATCTAAGGCAGTGCCAATCCAATTTAATCCAGAAGCACATAAAAATCACATGGTGTTAAGGGAGCTCTCCTCATTTCTCTCTTCTATTCACTGAGCTGTGTTCTCATTATGTTCTCTTCCATCACAGATCAACGTGTGACATAAATTAGTGCATCTCTTAACATTCCCTAGGAGACTTTGATCATGGAGCAGGCCCCTAGTCTGGATGCAGGCCCATCCCCCACTAACAGATCCAGACAAAATGTCCATGCAGGGCTGCATGCTGCTCGGTGATCCCCACTGCAGTGGCAGCAAGTGGGCTGCTGCTGATCAATACTCCACCTCAGTGTCAGCATCAGGGGGGAGGAAGTAATGCTGATCCTAGGGATGGGGGGGGGGGGGTTATTATCCTGGTTGGCCCTGTGGTCCTTACCCGACTCCTGTCATACTCCTTCCTTGAGGCGGCAAAGAGTTGGGCATTGGAGATCGCAATACCACAGAAAGGCAGGTACATCTGCAGCACCTGTGGACATATTGAACACACACTTAGATGATGGTCTAAGTAACATGGACAAAAACTCTTTTGAGCTGCCCAAAAACCTACAACTTTAATGTAGCTATGAAATGCTCATTGAAATGTGACCTTTCACATTTTTTCTGTGGAGTTTTTGCCCACCAGTAGCACTAGCAGTAGTGTTTTAATGAGTGGGTCCCCGTTTTGTCTGTATCATGCACACACACGAACATGCGGGCAACCAGTACACAGTCCTGCCCAGTGGTTTCAGGCTATTCCACTCATCTGCAGACAGCAGTAATGCTTACAGAAGCATACGAAGGCAGTGAAGAAGAAGACTGCTGGCTGGTAAACATGATCGTAAACAATGTAGGATTTAAAAACCCGGCTTTGCACACGTTTTATGAGGAGGGAAATGCATGCAGCACATTCGTCAGAGCTCAAGGATACACATGTGTTTTTGGTGAAGTTGGTCGACTTTTGTTTTGTTGGAAAAACCCCGCAGTGGATCCTTTAATGTTGTAGCCAATTTTAGAACTGGCTGTAAAATTAAAGCTATTCGGAAAATAAAGAAAACAAAATGCGAGCGAGTAATATTTTCATCCAAGAAAAACTTAGCTCTTGAATTGGAACAAATAAAAAATGGCCTTTCATTGGCATCATTACTTGCTAGGACAAATAAATCAATTCAACTGACATTTTACCATTTGACTGAATAGGCTGACTTACTGTGCCTTGGGCTGATAACATAAAACTCCTTATTTCACTCATATTTTCTTCACATAAATAATGTAATAACTTGATGTGGCCTAATGACTGTAGTTTATTTGTATCCTGAAATCGAATCAACGTCTTACTAGTTTGGAATCGAACTACATTTCTTTCTTCCTCACCACCTTTGATTTGTAATGAACATCTATATGCAAGCGCACTCTACAACTGCAACTGCGTGCTATTAAGACAGCTGTGATGTGAATACACGGGTTGAGTTCTATAGGACTACCATTACCCCACAATGTAGCCTTATCTGAGAGACACTCCGCCCCCGTAACATGGAATCAATAGAATTTAGGTTGTGTGCTTCCTTACTCTGCCTCTTTGTTTAGTTATCTATCTTTAGCATCTGGCTGCTGTGTAAACAACACAATCAGTACAACAAACCCATTAATATTTACCAGCCTTCGGCGAGACCTGAGGGTTGGGACACTACAACAATACATGAATGGGAAGTTACTCAGCTGTGGCTGCTGATACAGGGATATCTCTTTCACCTTTTAGAAAAGATAATGTATCACTTACTCATCATCAGCCACAAATGAACATGTAAAGAACAGAATCCTACAGCACTGTGTTGATAACTGGGAAGCTTCTCAAAAAATATTTTTTTAGGTAGTCCACAACCTTGAGTTAGGGACTCTGTGTAGAGAGACGTCATGTGCAGTTGAAGAACATTAATAAACTAATATTGGTTATTTATATTTGTTTGATACGCTTTAGTAGAATATATAAAACATGTACTTAAAATAAATGAATATTTCAGTATAATACATTTGGAGCTTATTCCGCTGCCCTTACAGTTGATTCATAAATTCACGACAACTTGACAACTCTAATTGCTGGGGTCTAAAAGCGGCATCACAGACTGGAAAAGGTTGAGAAACCCAGCTCTAATTGCTTTAATTTCTTTTTACAATCAAAGTAGTCTCCTGGGTTAGCTACATATCTTTAATTTCTCAGTCTATATTTTAATGGTTGTACTACGGCTGTCTGAATTTAAAGAGCATGTTAAGTAAAAGAATGGATTGTTTTTACTAAAGAGAGACTCCAGTGACAAAGGAGCAAAAGAATGAGGGAACATATACATACAGTGGTGGAGTGTGAAAGCATACATTTACATTTGTACATATAAACCAGATCTTATGTTGAATGTGTGTTTGACTGGTTTTATAGTTTGGTTTTGTGTTGTTTGGTGTATTTTGGAGGACCACAATGGAAATACGGCATTTGGCTTTATTGTGTTTTTATCCGTAATGATTGTAAATACTGATAGACAAAGTTAAAGTATTGTGCTTATAGGGCATTTGTAATAATCAAATAAATTCAATCAATGAACACCATGAAAAACAGAATTCTCCTGCTCTGGCACGTCGCACTGAAGTGCATATTATGTTACTGAATTATGCAAAGTACAAATTGAATCACAATATTAAAAACATTTCTAATCGTAATGTGATATGAAATATTACTCTGCCATGTTAATGAGTACATTAACTTTATGCACTTCATTCAGTCATTATACATAGTCAAGCACCTTATGCAATTGTTTTCAGACATGGAAAACAGATGATGCTGAGCAATAAGCTCATACATAATGCTATTTCTAATGCTAATTAATGCTGTCCTATGGAATTCTGTAATAATGATCCTCCAGAAAGGCAGTGGCCATCAATATCCCCAGCAGGAGCAGATTCATTAGCGAGCAGGACTTCTGATCTGGCTATGGATCTGCCTGTGGAACAGGCAAACCCAAGAAAAGCACTGCTCCCTCTAATTACATTCTGTCAGGCAGGCCATTATACAAGGTTGCATTACAAACAAGACGTTTTTGCCTAAAGACCTGTGGACTGACCAGTAAAGAGTGGTTTAATAAAATATAATGACTTCCTTTTCCACAACTGGAATTTCATATGAGGCAAGCCAAGGGAAATTACATAGCCAACACTTTCTTTCTCCACTAACCATGTGAATAACAACTACAAGTTGATTTAAAAAGCTGTGTTCACTTTGCATGTGTGGTAAGGTGAAGCCATTGTTGTTTTGCCAAGAATTGTTCTCAGGAATAAAAATGAAGCTCTCCATTTTCTCTGATCTCATATGGGACTCCCTAGCTTGTGTCAGCAAAGCGCATAGCAGTTTTGCAAATACACTTAGCAATGATTGCTTCTTTTGAAGGTGACATCAAATATTTATGCAACAGGAATCTACACCTCAACAAATTTTACAAAGCAAGTCACTGTTATATATCATTATTACCTACACAAATAGTAAAATGAATACCATGTAATAAAAAACACTTATAACACAGATAAGGTGAAAATGAGGGACCCTGTTTCCTCCCTTTATGCCACCATAAGATTTACAAATTAAAATGCCATACAACCAAATTTAGCATTTAATATATACTGAATTGACTGGCTGTAATTTATGGGCACTAATACAACACAGCTAATAAACACTGTACCACACCAGGAGTGCTGCTCAATAGCTATTATCCATAAATAATTAAATTGTTCAACGACTAAGCGGCAGATGTTGCATCAGTGCAGTAACATTAAGACAGATAAAGTCTTCGCAAACATTTATTGCCCCTCAGATAATATATATTCTTTATTATAAATGCTTGAAACTTAATTCCACTGGATTTACGAAACCTGTCAAACTACAGTGACTCTTTTGAGGTTTTCTTGTACGTTGTAAACAAGTTCACACAAAACCAAAAAAAGCAATGTGTCCTTTCTTTCAAAAGATGAACTGTAATTGGCATAAAAACAAAGACTGTTGTTTTGTGTTTCATGTCAATAATTTACAACAAGGTCTTCAAATTCAGTATAATCTAAATGGCTACAGATGTGACAACTGCAGTTATTGGATTTGAAATAACAGCACAATGTCATAAGGCAGCACAGAGCAGCGTTCAGAGCTAAGAAAATAGTTTAATTTCAGTCATTTAAATTATAGACTAAACATGTAATGTGAAAGACTATACAAGATATGCTTGTTTATATAATTACTTAAGTCACAGATAACTAATTAAGAATATAGTGCGATTTAGGGTGAAAATTGTCTTGTGTTAAGACCAGACTTTGCCTTCCCAAACAGTAAGGTTGATTTAGCCATTGAATTTACACACAAGAGCATCAACGATACCCCCAATAACACCAGTGTACTGCCACCACATTTGGCAGTGACAAGGTTGTTTACACATGCTAATTTCACGTCTGAGAAAATGAATGTAATCAATTAGCATCAATAGTTAAGAATTACGTAAGGAATTAATTTACTAATCAACAGCGGAGTGCAGTGTCACCGTGCTTATTGTGATAATTTAGGGCTTATTTGCATGTCAAAGACCTGAAAATGTAATCAATGAGGGTAACTTTGTCTCTCACTCAAGATATTTGAGCTAAATCTGGTCAGTGTCAGATATAACCAAACAGAGATTGCTTGTATTTCAGCTGTTTTCATAGTTTTCTGAAGGGTGGCAACTGCTAAAAACAAACAGGGTGTGGGTACGCACATCCAAAAAACTTCTACAGGTGCTGGATCAAAAAGCAAACATTAGCTAAAAGCAATGTCTGCATTAAACTGTGACTATGGGAGGTAGTTTAGTTAAGGTATACTTTTTGCCCTGTTGTATATACAGTTCCTAACTACTTAGCATTTTGTATTATTTTGTATATACAATAAAAATAATCACAACTTCTGACTCTCAAACAGCTTAAATGTGGAGACATTTAAGCTGTTTGACTAGGAAGAACTGCAGCTAACAAGTGAAAATGCATAGTTTCATTTTTAAAATCGCGAAATTTTAGTTTAGTTAGTAATTATTAGACAGGTCAGGCTTTCATTCAGAGACAATGTAAGGTTTATTATAAATAGTTTGTACCTTTGTGTAAAAAAATCAGTGTTTGGAGATAAGGTCAGTGGTGGTGAGCTACATTGGTATGAATCACTGTTTTTAGTCTTCACTCAAAACTACAAGTTCTGTGCTTCCTGAAAACACTGATTATTATGTGAATAACATGAATCTCCTAGTTTGGCATCCCTCAAGGTACAGTTTTAGGTCCTCTTCTGTTTTCACTTTGAAGCAGAATGTCCTCTTTCTCTTATTTGCAAACGAGAAATTGACTGTGCATTGCAACAGTTGCAAAAAACCCAAGTAAAATTGGGAACTTAAATGTTCACTGGTTGCGCCAAATCAAAGAATCCAAATCATCATAGAAGCACCCCTGTAATTTCTTAAAACAAGGCAATATCAAAAACAGGACAACAGACAAGGTGTCAATATTGAATTTGAAGACTCAACACCCACATCAGCACAGAATTCAAGCCATTAATCACCCCATCATCCCCACTATCTGTTCCTCTTTGAGAGGTGGAGCAGCTAGGTCTGCCTTTATTGTTTGGTGTCCCCACTGTACACTATGACATCCACATGTATTCTTTACCCACATATTAAAAAATGCCTCAAATTACAGATGCCGTTGCCATTGTTCTTTTTTTCATTTTCTCTTGATTTAAGTGGATTTTCGTGACAATTTGCTGTTATATAAAGAACTCTGTAAATAACCAGTTTGGTATGATGCACTGTATAAATTTGATTTGATCTGATATCCTGCAGGAATGTATTAAAAACATGTGGCTCCAAGCAAAAATTGTGTTCTCTCTTCTTTAGCTGTAGATTTACATTGGAAAATTGTGTGAAAGTGGTTATTACAGTATTGCTTCGAGTCAATTTGACAGGGAGTTTGGCAGCCAGAGGGAGCACAGCGGTGAGGGGAGAATGCTATTTGACAATCAACTCACACAGATGTTAAACTATATTGGCAAAGGGAACCTACATGGGGAAACTTGCATCTTATTATGAGAAAAGCCTGAATAATACATTTAATGTAAAATGTATTAAAAGACGTGTAAAGTGAAAGAAAAGCTAAATCAAGATAATAACACAAGATGTAAAGATAACAGGATGGGTCAGCTTATACACTTAAATTAAGTCTATAGCTATATTCCTCTACAGAGGATAATGAGACAATGTAATTATACATGGGTTGAACCATTATCCAAGCTCCCCAAAGGACTCCAATCCTGCAGGGTAGCAACACAACACAATTAAGGCAGCGTGGGATTTAAAACCAGCCATATAATGTGTTTAAATATCCTATAAGGTTCAGTACATAGAGAACGCCATTTGTTTTAATAAAGGTACACTGAAGTTTCTAATGACATCTGCTATTGCAGTATCATTTAATGCTTTGAAAAGTGTGATACATTTTCTTATTACAAGGTCTTCCATAAAAGCAGAGCTGCAGCTGTGCTGTGCAGGGAGCGTACTGTGTTCTCTGATGCTAGCATTGCATTTCATTACTAATTCAGCTGTAGCCATCCCAAGCATTAGTGTGATGTAATGCAATGTGAAACGTACTAAAAACAAAGAAAGGGAGAGAGAAAAAAAACATTCCTAATCTGCATCTATTATGAACAATGGGTAGAGTCTAGAGATGTAATTTTGACAGTAGAGAGAAAAATACAGTATAAATAAAAAACTAAAAAACTCATTTGCTACAGTGAAACCTAACTCTAAAATAAATAACTAGCGTTGTGCTTTCATGTTTCATCTGTTTTCCCCTTTAGGGCCTCATAGCTGCAATAAGAGAAGAAGTCAGTGCATCGGCTTGTCACCGCCTTTCTGCTACATCTAGTCAAGTGCGCCGATGGACTAATCACGTGCTCCTCGTGCCTCTCTGATGATAAGTCAAATAAACAGTCATTCAGAAACAGAAGACTATCTGGATCAGTGTGAGATGTAACACCCCCACTTACTGCTTTGACATATTATATTTGCATATTATATTCATTCACTAACATCTGGGTCTTTGTGTTTGTTGCAACTGCCAACTAGACTGATCTGTTTACAGACTGAGCAGATTCACAAAGGGGTAAAATAATATACAGCAGTCATCAAGAGCATGCTTCGGTCCTCTTGGAACATAATGTCAGATCAAAAACAGAATATCTGTGGACAAATCATAGCAACTTCTCTCCATTTTTGTCCTGAACACACAGGTGCACACATTCACACCTGAAAGCCACCTAGTGCCAGTCTGATCTCTGGACCATTGATCAGCTCCACTGGAACAGTTGGGGTACCCCCAAACTCTGCCACAAGTCCTATTTTGCTGGTGTTAACTCCTTGGCTACCATTCAAAACCACATAAATGGTGAAATCTAAATGATGACACAGAATTAAAGACTGACATTCTACCTATCCCATGAAGCACACAAGTTAAAGTTGTTATTCCTTGATGGCATTACAATACATGGCACTGGAAGATACTGCCTTGAGAAGGTTTGATGATGCTGAGAGACAAGCCATGACCTGGCTAGAGACTGAGCACTCAGGGCAAATATGCTACATGTCAGACTGAGCTGGGTGAATTCTTTAAATAATAAATATTGGTAACATTCAGCTTGGACAAAGGAACAAAAGAGTAAACATCACCTGCTGTTTATCAGACAACAGATATGCAATTAGCGTTGCTTATGAAATATTCTATTTGAAAAGAAAGCATGCAAGAGAAAAGGACAGTTGTAAAAGCATAGCACGGGCTTCATTCAAACTCTGAAGACAATATGTGATGTGGATAGCACTCCAGGTTATCCATTCTGATGAAGGCAGTGAACAGTGTTGTCGCCGAAGAATATTGTTACTGTCACAACACAAATTTGTTCAGCAATTCAAATAATGAAGTAAAAACAAACTGGCTACTCAGTCTGAGTATCAGACCACAAAAAGGTTCCCCTAACTGAAGAAACAGCCAACAATGAATGGAGTGCTCCATAGCATGCTTCATGCTGCAGGTGACAATATGACAAACAAAATACAAAATGTGAGAAAAATCCCCTTTTTAGTTCAAAAACATCCATCTTGTTTTTAAAAAATCTGCTGTTGCAAACTCGTGAGTATAACAACATTGACAGCAATGAAAAATGACATCACTACAGCCCGGCTATGCTTGTGTACCACTAACACCACATGACAGTATTTGCCTACAAAAAACATCCCTGTACAACAGTAACATCCCTGAAATGAATCACAAATCCCTACATGAATCATGAAGCCTATGAGCATTTTACTTCAGGCCTGTTCTTTCCTCTGCACTATACTTCACTGTGCTGCAATAATAACAAGACAAAGAGTCTAAAGCCACGCTAGCAGCTCTGTAAAGCTTTATGTGCTGATGTCAACATGACAACATGCTTACAGTGACAATGCTAACATGCTGATGGTTAGCAAGTAATGTTTACCATGTTCACAATCTTAGTTTAGTGTGTTAGCGTGCTAACATTTTCAAATTAGGATGATGGGAATGCCATTAGTTTTGCACGTATTTGTTCATTAAGCAAAATATTGGAAAGCTTGAAACTTTGACCTGATGATGGCGCCAAAGGAAAAGTCAGGGCATCACCAAAGTTATTCATTCAGTGGGGAAAATGTCATTGCAAATCATTCAACAATTTGTCGAAACATTTTACTCTGAACAAAAAAATGTCAAGCCAGTCAGAGGATCACCAAAGTGACCCTGAATATCTGTGGAGACATTTCGCTGGATTATTGAAAACAGACATTTCACATAAACCTAAAATGTCAACCTGGTGGTGGTGCTAGAGGAAAAGTCACAGAATCATTAGTCATTATGATTCATCAGCATGTCTGTACAAAATGTCTTCGCTTTGTGGACCAAAGAGGTGGACCAACCAACCGACATTGCTATTCCTAGAGCCCTGCTGCAAGTGTGGCTAAAAATTGTGACCAAACTAACATATTGCCAAATGACCATGTGGCTATTGTTATTTGTTTCTTTAATGTGACTTACTGTCCCTTTACTCATAAGTTTCACTTATACACAAATGAGAAATAGCCTGAACTGACACTGCCCCAGATATTATTTTTTATCTGTTTTGTGCTTGATAAAATTGTTTGATTCAGACATACCAATCAAACAAACAAGAGCAAACACAATTAGTTGATCTATTCTGCACATGCCAAGCAGGCAGCAGGATCCATATTGCTTTATGGTAGCATGTGATCTTCACCCAGCATTTATACTCACAACTATAATAATGAAATTACCTTTTCATCATCTTCAGTGAAGAGTTCTCCACTTGAAGACTTGTTGATGGCCTGAGCAACTCCAATGATCTCTCCATCGCTGTTGCGAATGGGCATGCACAAGAGTGACTTGGTTTTGTACCCTGTCAGCTTGTCAATTTCATCACTGAACCGACGATCCTGCAATCCACAGGGACAGTACAAAATAAAGACACAATGTAAGCACTTATTGCAAGAAAGGCAGTTTTCCCTTTTTTACTTTCAGATGACAGTGCAGTAAAATGTAGAACTCATCAGGACTCCATGTCTTACAAACAAAATAAAAGTCTACAATAAAGGCAATATGATAGACAACAGCATCATTTCAGAATTACTCTGTGAAATTAAACCTGGACAAATGTCTGACTTGAGGAAGTGGCGCTCAGGTGGCCACTGTGTTTGTACATTAAAGCAATGTAACTCTTCCTTTCTATTACTCATTTCTACTGTAAATGTTTGGACAACAAAGAAAAAGTCTGCTTAGACTTTTCTTCTACACTGAAAAAGGGCCACTGGCATCATTAAGCAATTAGGTGTCCTTGCAGCTTTAATGTAATCTAGTATTGTCTTACTTTCTTTAAGTCAATGCAAAAACAACAGAGAGAGAAATTATACCTCTCCTTTATTGCCTTATTTTTTTATTACTCAGTGATGTTTTGTGTGAATCAGTGGTTTGACACAAGCTTTGGTCCAGCTGACTGTTGGTGTTGGTTCCCATGCTCTCAGCTCTGTTACACAGTTTGATTAGTGATCAATTAACTGTGTCAGATAAAATGACAGACTGAAAGAAAAAGATCTGTCTCCCTGTCTGAGTCTCTCTCTTTCTCTCTCTCACTTCCTGTGACTCATGCAAATGCACACACGCATGCATGCACAAAGAGGAGCGGGCACCTGATAAGCGTCAGGAATGTTCACTGTCTCTCCGTGTTCAGCCACATATCCAATGATTCCTTTCCCCCACGGCACTTGAACTTCATCTGAATTCATTGAGGGTAAAACTGTGGTACCTGCGTGCACATCAAAGAATTTGGACACTAGTGTCTTCTTGTTGCCCGTTCCCTCCACTAAAAACAAGGAGCACCGGTCTGCATCGACCATAATACAAACAAACACAAGGATTTTGTAGCTGAGACTCGTTAGATCCAAGTCGTTCGATATGTCTTTTACAAGCTCCAGGAAGAACTCTCTTTCGTTGTGTTCTTTGAGGTAATATTTAAAATCCACGGCTGTGGACGGGTACTGGGGGATGTTGACTCTGGACTCCAGCAGTGCGCTCAGTATGTGCGCAGTGGTCGGGGGCAGAGAGCTCGCTTTCCTCAGCAGAGCTCTCCTCCTCATGCTCGTCAGGGGCTCCTGGGCCCTGGAATTAACATGTTCGTCATATGTCCTGTTGACATTGATGGCCTTTGATCTGGCGAAAGTTTTGCGCAGCTCCTTCTGCGAGGCTCTCCTTTGCAGACCATCACATTTGCTTGCCCAGCTGTCCTTGCACGCGCTGCTCTTCTCGTCTCTCGGCTCGGCGGGAGCTGCAGCCGCCGGACTTTTGCTCGCCTGGTGATTCTTGAGCCATTTCTCCACCATGCTATAATTCCCCTTTCTGTTCAGGTAGTCCTCGAATAAGTCGGGATGCGAGTCCAGAAAACTTTCCACGTCAGAGAACACCATATTTGGCACTGCCATGTCTGTTCTTCAGATGGTCCTCAGCGAACCAAATCCACGAAGTCGCGCAGAGAAATATCATCTATGAGGCTTTACTGAGGGTTAAAGTAGAGAATCATGTGAATACCATAACTTCCAAGATGCATTATGGAAACACCCCAGCTACATATCCAGCTTCCACTCTGTGGGGAGAAGGATGGAGACTCCCTTTGCGCACCAGCATATTCCTCCACAGCATCTCCTCGCCGTTCACTTAATGTAAGAACATTAAAGCAGATCTAAGCAAAGCAGTGTGGAAGCAAACTGAGGCTCGCGTAGACCATCACAGGCTTTGGAAATCTCACAGAAAGCCACTACCGAGCATCACCGTCGTATGGGTCTTCTTGTGTGCAAATGACGCTGGCTGTGGTTGGCTCGGTCCTGCTGACGCTCGCTTCGTCACACAGACGGGGAGCTCAGGGTTGCTTCAGCAGTCAGCCCTCTGGCCATTTGAACCGTTTGCCCTCCTTATTAGAGAGGCGCTCTAAGTATGATGATGATGATGATGATGCTGAGGATGATGATAATTAGGGTAAATTCATCTATTATCTTCTCAGCATGCGTAATATATGATGCATATTGTAAACTATATTAAGATGTAAAAATGGTGGATTACAGTGGTGGATGTTTGCCCATTGATGATCTTTACTTTCAGCAAGAATTCAGTGTTACTCTAGATTTAAAAGGCTTCTTAAGAGCAAAAGACCCTCATGTGGGTGGATTATAATTTAATGAAATTATGCTTCAGTAGCGTCAAACATAATGAATTCCTATGCATTCTCTGACAGGGCTTTGGTACTGCTGGCTGACAAGAGTAATCAGAGTGAATGACTGTCGCCTGAAGAAAAATGTGCTTCATAGCATATATAATAGATACTGCAACTCCACTATACATCTATTTCACGACCTCCTCAAACCTTGGCAAATGTGGAATCTGCAGTGGTTGGTCTATAACATTTAATTGTGTAACAGCGACTTTTAATGACAGAAGGAGGATGTCAGAAAATCAAATTCCTTTATACAAAATTATTAGTGAATCTGTGTGCAGATGGGACATTTGAACGCTAGAGGGAGTTATACTCCACAACTTGGACTGCAGATATACAGCCCAACTCTGATGGATGAAACAGTCTTAGATGTTGTTTCCTATCATGGACCACCTTCTGTCCGATGATCTCTTTAAACTGACACTTTAACTGGTGTCGACTTTACCCCCTGATCATTTTGAAAAAGGAAAGAATTTGAAAGGAGTTTGAATAAGAAGTTTCTAGGTTATAAAACGTTGATATTTACTACTTGCTCATATAGAAAACCATATTGTATTTTACCAGCTTTTGTCTACATGCAGTGATGCAACAAACACACTCAGTAACTGTCAGCCAGTTAACATCTGTACTCCAACATGGAGTCTGCTCCAACGTCTATTTCAACAGAGGCCAAACAACCACTAACGTATAAGTATAACCACTATTTTCAAAAATATGAGTGTAACTTGTGTCACTTCATTTATAGGGAGAAGCTACTCTCTTCTGGAAAAGAACCAAACATAATGTTGCATGACACACCTCAAACCAGCACTATAGGTCCCACATACAGTACTCCAATGTTGAGGTACTGACAGTATGAATGTACTACAAAACGTGGAAGACAGACCAAGTAATATTTATCTGCTTCCACTTTGTAGGGAAAATTTGAGATCTAACACTCTAATTTGGTTCACAAATCTACATGAGCCAAAACTGTTGAAACAAGAGCATAATTATAGCTTCACATGATCATCCACACCCTGTATTTAGTCACTACTCTATAAGAAACCCAATACATTTACTTCTAGAAACATACCAAGTCAAACAAGTTTAAAAAAAAAAAAACATTTAGTGTCAGTTTTATTCAATTTGAAAATTCAAAAATGACATAATAAAAGACAGTCGAGGTATCATCAAATTGGAAGCAGATAAGGCGTATTCATTCTGTATTGAATTATTACGACAACTTGATTATAAACCAAGAAACTACTGAGAAAAATACTGGACAGACAATTAGCAAACATAACACACAGCTTTCAGTCCCTACAGTCCGAATACACAGTATATGGTTTAATAATTTATGTTAGAAAAGTAACCTGTTAAAACCAGGGGATGTCATTTACTCCACCACAGAGGAGCATCATTATCAGAAACAGAGGTACAGCTGTGACAAACACAACATGCCAACACCACCCAGACTGCTTGCCGCTATGCCTGATTTTGAAAGAATGAGTCCTGGCCTCCTGAGCAGTTTGTAAGGACAAAAAAATTGGCGAAGCTGCGCAGATGACGAGTTCTTTATGAAGTTGCAGACTTAAGATATGCAATGAGGTCAGCTCGTTCATTCTTCTTTTTGATGCCAGCGAAGATCATCTTTGTTCCTGGAATGTATTTCTTGGGGTTCTCCAAATAAATCATCAGGGTGTCCTCATCCCAGATAATGCCTGGAATGAAAGTGAGCAGAAACAGTGGAGAATAATGTTTAAGCCATATAGAATAATTCCTTGGACCATTCAAATACTGTAAATACATGTATACAGTATTTACCTTTGCTTTTGTTGGCATCAGTATAGGAGAAGCCCTCTGCCTGGCCTGTTTTGCGTCCAAACAGACCCCAAAGGTTGGGCCCAACCTTATGCTTTCCACCATTCTCCACAGTATGGCACTGGGCACACTTCTGGACAAATGCCTTCTTGCCTTTGTCAATGTCAGCGGGCATGGTTTCTCTGAAGGAAACAAAATACACACAGGACAATTGGACTTAATTTCTTTATTAGCTTATTATGCGGCTGCTTTTAATTAATAAAAGAAAACGACATCCTCATTCAGCCACAAGGGGGAGTTCACTTCCAAGTTGCGCAACTAATGTGACCCTGGCATTTGTTACAAAACGGACTAAGGTAACTTTACTTAAATAACATAATTTCTATGATAAACACAAGCAGTACCTATATACGTTTACTATCTCTGTCATATGATGAATTCCTGCAAAAAAAATTGTCAAATACGTTGTCTTAGACCGGCCTAATGTCAAATAATGTTAGATACCAACATTAGGCAAAAACCTGTGTGCAGCATATAAAAAGTATCGAATGAAAGTTAGATGGGGGTATTTTTACAGTAAACACGTGACTCGGCTCATAAGTTAAAAAAAACATAACTGTGTATTCTCCAGAAACATGGGAGCGCAGTAGACCACGTTGCACAAGAAAGGAACCGGCACGGATAGATTTAAGTCGCATGGGAAGATAGTAAACTAAGAACAACTAACTGAAAAGCTTGATATTTTGATGATCAACTTCGTACCTTTTCAGGATATGTAGGCCTATTCAACCGACTTATTGAGACTTTAATTCCTCGGCTTTCGTCCTCCTGCCGGCACCAGAAATTCACAAAACGTGCTTCCTTTCCCTGAAGTTACTCCCGTTAAAACGTCATTAGTCAGCTGACCTGTTTCATCATCCTCGTCAGTGAGTCAAATTGCGCAATGCAAAAAACCTTCACATCCAGCGTAACCGCTTCTTTCTGATACCATTACCATCAATAACAAATATGACTATTCACATTTCATCCACCACCTCCAATTGATAGAAACCAGAGCGTAACATACTGTTTTTTCCTATTATCAGACACCGCAGTATAATCATAATAATGGTCTTAAAAACGTGATTTGATTCAAGTAACAGCAATCTCTCTACCAGTGTCAGAGCATGTAACAAGTTAACATCTGCATTTTCATGGTCATGCATAACAGGACACAGCAAAGTGTGTGTTACTGCTGGAATAGAAAGACAGACAGCCTCTCAAGTTACTGTTGTAGGCTACATCAAATATTTTCCATAAACCCCAGTGTATGTGATTGTGAAAAGCCCAGGAGGGCATGATACCATGGCACTGACTGGAGCACCACACACTAATGAGCACTAAACCATCACAAACACACACACACACACAGGTCACGTGTCGTAGGTCACTTTAACAGTAACAGTAACTGAATCCCTTAATATTGGTCTGCCTGCTCTACATTCAATATAACGGCAGACCTATGTGTTTGATGCTTTCATAAGGTCACCTTGTCTTATCTCTTACGTCACCAGGAGGCAGGGCTTGCTGCTTTGCTTTCTGTGGCAGCTTCTGAATTCGAGGGTCCTTTGGCCTATGGTTCACAGATAATCTCATTACACTAAAATATTTACCTTAATAATTCATTCACCATCCCTCTGTTGTCTTTACCTTTGTCCAAATAACTGCTGTAAGTTAGCTGTAGTTCAATTTCATGCTGATCTTGAGACCATGCCGATAACCAAAGGGAACGTGCGTAGCCTCGGTGATTTAAGTTAACGTTAACGGTCGTCAACAGCGGTTATAGCTAAATTAAGCTTGCAGTAGCTAGCTTACTTCAATATTTAATCCACAAGCAAGCTTTTATCAAACCCATTCCGTCCCTCAGAAATGCCCTTAGCTGTTTTCCATGACTTCATTGGCTTTCTCTTTACTTTCTGTTTTCTTTTTGGTAACTTACTTTTGCACTTTGTGACAGCAACTGTACACGCGGGTCTTCGCGAGTTATCGCGTGAGTGGGATGAAGCGAAGTCTCGCCGTCACGTACGTTACTGACTAGCTTTTGAAACGCTGACTAGCTAATAAGTTTTCTCATAGAGGTTTCTTTCACCGGTCTTTTTGAAAGGCCGAAACATGTTCCCGGTATTTCATATCTGTATTCTAAGCTAAATATATCTACTACCGTCCTGGATAGTAAGCGCCTCATTATTTTAACTAAGGATGCAACAACTAGCTAAAGCTCCCATGAGACTCATGGTAATATGTTGGCAGAGGAATTCCAATCAAAGTCGCTGCAACGCTGTCCTGTCTGGTATGGTTCATCATTGGCTTTACTAAGTTATCATGGCTAATTTGCAGAACTGTGGCGCAGACTGCAGACAGATAGCGACATGGGTATCCCACTAAAGTCCATTCTATTGTTAAAATTAGTCAACATTAAGCTTATTTGAACTACTTTATACAAGGCTGTTTCATCTATAACAATGCATTTTGAAAGAAAATTTGAATCTGTAAAGTAACTAGTATATGTAGTGGAGTAAAAAGTAGAATATTCCACTCCGAAATGTGATGGAGTAGAATAAAGTACTTGGTTATAGTAATTTTATGTGGTTCTCTGTTGTGTAAGCACTTTGTAGTTGTACTCTCAACTTGTCTAAGCAGCAGTGGTAGAAGAAGTATTACATCATTTACTTAACAGCAGTAATACTACAATGTAAAAATAAAAATACTCCTGCATTCAAAACCTATACTCAAGTAAAAGTACAGAAGTATTGGCAGCAAAATGAACTTGAATTATCAAAACTAAGTCCTCATTTTGCTAAATTGCCCTTTTCAGAGTGTTATTATATTGGGAGATTATTAATTTTGTATAATTATATTTGTTTGTTTAACCTGGTCAAAGTGGAGCTCATTTTAACAGATTTATGTGCTGTTGTTTAGTAATAAAGTAATAATGCCAAATCCTAATCCCAATCCAAATCCCAATCTCGCCTAGGGCACCAAAATGGCTTGTGTAATAATATACAGTATAATATTATTATCGCAGGGGCCATTTTTTTGCAGTACTTTTAATACCCTAAGAACATTTTCCTGAATTGTACTTAAGTAAAGGATCTGAATAGTTCCTCCACCACTGGTACTTAGTTACATTCCACCGCTGCATAATACCTGGAGGTAAAGTGAGATCTCAAGGCCTGTTTCCGGGTGCTCATATAATTGGCTGCTACTCCGACTCCGAGGTTTGTGTGACTCCATTGCCGTGTTTTGTGATCAGCCCACTGTCCGCCAGCGTTTGATCCATTCCAGTGATTTCTTCCCGCTCAAAGCCAGTCTTGCTGCAGGGAGGAGCGACCGGAGTGCAGTTGAGCTGAACCGAGCATCACAACCCCGCATTCAAGGAAACGGGCAAACACAGCACTTTTTTTTTGACTTTTCACAATGTTCTAGCCTCCGCACAGTACGTCTTTAATAAGCGGAAATATATTTATTCGTTGTGAACCCTCATGGAAGCCGTTTGTGTTTGAGAAGCTGGGAATCTCTGCCCAGTCAAGGGAGACCCCCCCAATTGTTTCCTGCGCCAAGAACTGTGAAGACATGGTCATTACACCGCATCTGTGGTAAGACTGTACGCTTTTCTCTCTCTCTTTCAAGGCAACCTCAATGCCAGTCTTACGTATGTAGAGGAAATGACCGTGTCATATCAATGCTGTGTTAAATTAAGGCGCACATCCCCTGTTTGGTGCTCTGTTATCTGGACCCCCAGCATCTCATCCTTTTGTATTTGCATCCTGAGTGAATCACCGAGGACCAGTCAGACATTGCCACCTAGCCACCGCTGACTTAGCTAGCTAATGCTAGGCTGACACGGGGATGAGATGACCCCCTCCGACCGTGCATCGAAACATGCATGTCCAAACATCACAGCGGCATTATGATCATCTAGGACCCCTAAAAGATGGATGCTGTAGTGGAGTAATAAAACATCCAGGCAGCCAACTCTGTAACTGACTTTGATGATGTAAACGTAATGCGTCACTGACATTTTCACCTTTTTTACCTGAGCTTCATGGCTTCTCCTACCGTCCCATTAGACAGCTGTCTCTTCATATATTAGATTATCATTGATGGACATGACCTCCGCTCATATAGTCGTTTATATTCCACTCATTATGTTGTCAGTGTTGAGATGCCAACTAATTGAAAGTTAGCCAACTTCTGTCACTTACAGGATTGCTCCTCAATATCACTCTGCCTCCTTTTTCAACTGAAGGTCAGCCAGTGACTTTGCAGTTGTTTAAAATACCTCCTGAAACACATAAATTAAAGAGCAGCAGAGGGGTCTGGAAGGCTCGATGCTTTTGTAGTTTGTCACTGGCACACTTTCTTGAATAGATGTTGCTTTGATCAGCAGCGATGATTGATTTTCTGATATATTTCTTGGCCCGGCCTGAAGAACCCTCCTGCTGAAGGTGTCCCCATTTAGATGAAATCTTTGCAGAGCTTATGTGCCTCATCCTTTGATCGATGGAGAGGGGATAAAGCAGAGGCCGACCCCACTTTCATGCTCAAAATATTGGATTCAGATTGTCTTTTTGGCCACATGTCATTAATATTGACAGTCTGGAGTAAAGCAGATAATTACTCCTTTTTACTCATATTATTAGTTGAAACATTCAAGCACAAAGTGCATTACAACACAAAGTGCATCACAGTTGCCAGGCTAATATATGGTTTTAAGGCCTATGACTCATGTATAGTTTTAATGATTGGTTCTTAATAATCACCAGCATGTCACATGTTCATTCTCTGTTATTGGTCCTATTAGTTTATGGTTCTTTTAATTTATTTTATGGATGTATAGTGCTTGGTATCATTCGAAATTTACAGATATCAGTGTCAACATGATACCTGATTTTTAGCCAAAATACCAAAATAGTACTTTCTGTCATACCTTAATTCGCTGAGTATAAACTTGCCACATAACAAAGTAAGCCAAGCATATAAAATACATCAGTGTTGTCTTAACACAAACGTGTAGAAGGACTTTGTTTATAATAATACAGTATAAAGTTAACAAATTATGGTTTACACCAGGCAACAACTGACAGGATCTGAACAAGAATTCACTGCCAACTTTCAGGTCTTGATAGTTCCCAATATGGGCACAAGTCAGTCAGTACTTAAAAAGTATTGCAGCGTGATACCCGGCTCTACCTAGATGATGTAATGTGTGCAGCGCAGGATAAACTGGCTTTGTCCAGTTACTGTTTAAAAAAAAAAAAAAAGAAGACAGGCCTACTTTAAAGAGATGTGCTGCTCACTGCTTCCAGATGTCACACAAGATCATCCATTTAGCCTGCTATTGTACGCCCAGATAAATGGTCAAAACACTGCTGTGCTGATCGATATGCATTATTAGTCAGTTGTAAATTCAGACAATAGTTGTCCTTGAAGACCCTGTAATATAATCTTGGGACACGAGTCTACTTTTGTTGGCCCACTTAAATTATGCAACAGAGAGGGGAGATCAGCAAACTTGGTTCACTGTGGAGTGCTGGTCGATAATGTGGGTGGCTTGGATGTGGTGACAACACAAACATGAGTGTCTTTCCACCCCTATTAAGGCCCAGTTACCATCATGCTTCATCGTATTACATGTTTGTGATGAGTGATTAACATTTGTGTGGCTTGAATGTGCACAAATAGCAGCAAACATCCAAATATACAGTAGAAAGTGATCTCTGATTGTTTTCTTGTTATTACATTTCATCGCTTTGTTTGGCTTTGGGTCTTGCAGTGCAGCTTGACATATTGGGTGTCTAAATCTCAAGTTTATTTTCTTCATCCCTCTCAGATCTCACAGAGCAGGGCACACAGAGAGGGGGATTACTGCGGCCCTCTAAACCTCTCTCTAGACAGCTCTGCGTTGCTCTTCCTGGCATGACCCACGTCCGGACAGATGATAGTCACTGCTTTATTCGTGATACTCATATTGATCCCTGCAGGAGAAATCTGACTTTTCACTCGCCACCGCCCCTTAAGGTCACAGCACGTATTCTGCTACAAAAAGCCCTGGAGCCTGTTGGAATTCAGCGTTTTGTTCAAAGACGTTTCAGTAGAGCAGGTTGTTGTTATTGCAGGTGACTGAACCCGAAGCTCAAACTTCATAAAGGTCTTCACAACTCTTTTAAAGCAAGAGGGAATCATGAAAGTTGGATAATTCACCAATGTTATTCATACGAGCACAGGCACTGTAACTGTGTTTGCAACTGTATTTGTTGAACCATAAAAAGTGCTCACCAAACCCAAATTAAAAGAACTACATTTCTCAAAAAATAGACTTCAACATCCTGTGAGTCCCTCGGTTTTGTGCTTAAACGACGCAAATATTATTAACTACTAAACCTTTAACCTTTAACTGACTGTTTATTACAATGTATTAATATACATTCAGTGGATACAAAGCTTTTCATTTGTTCAATCGATGCTCTGAAACAGAGGGAGACTTGGACATTTTATTACTCAACTGCAGAATCAAGGACTAAATAAATCGGAGTCATTGGATCCACTCTAGGGCTGCAACTAATGATTATTTTCATTATCAATTAATCTGCAGCTTATTATCTCAATTAATCACTTTGTCTGTGAAATTACAGATAATAGTGAAAAATGCCTGTTATAATTTCCCACAGATCAACGTGATGTGTTTAAATTGCTTGTTTTATTCAACCATCAGTCCAAAACCCAAATAATTTCAGTTTACTATCATATGTGACAAAGAAAAGCATAAAATCCTCACATTTTAGAAACTGGAACCAGCAAAGGTTAAGCATTTTTTTACTTGTAATGTAAATTAATCGATAATCAAAATAGTTACTAATCATTGCAGCTCTAATCCACTCCGTCAGGTCTCAGTGACTAAAACCACACGATCTTCAGTGATATGAACAAATGACAAAAAAGTAATTTTTTATGCCATTAATTTAGCACCACAAAACTGGAAATTTCCCTTAATGTCTTAGTAATAATGACGTCTCTAAACTGGGTATAGGTTGCAAATGTGCTGCTACAGTAGACAACAGAATTGTCACAATGGAGCCTCGTCTCCTGTTAATGCCCAATCATTAGAGTCGTTTACTCAGCTTGTTTTAATAAAGTGTCTCCAGAGTCTAGTGTAATGAACCTTCTATAAACATGTGGCCTTGAATCTTTGAATTTAGCAAGAAATTAATTCCATAGTACATAATCAGCTGATGGCATTTTATTCCTCTCTTTGACCGTTTTCATCATTACTTTTGATTCAGGAAAACCCTTTCCCCAAATACTGTTGCTTTTCTGGAGCATGAAATGAGATCGACAGAACTTATTTTATGTGTGTGATTGAGCTGAGAATGCATTTTGGGGTGAACGCGGGAGAAGGGGAAGGGAAGTGAAAGTGTTTTCTTGCTTATCTAGACATTTCATGGACGTGGAGCCACACAACTGTGAACAGTTATGAGGAAATTAGGCAGAGGATAGGCTAATTTCCATAAATAATTCTTAGTGTGTGTGTGTAATGCATCAGCACAAACAAAGCTGCTACATATTGCAGAAATGCAGTTTTGTCAATTAATCTACAGTATGTTGTGAAGAGAGCTTTTTACACACTCCCTCTTCCTCTATTTGATATATATATATATACACACCAAAGCATACGTAGGTGTGTATTGTGTAATGATGTGTCATTACATTATTTGTTGCTTGTCAACTTTTGTATAGATTATAAAAACAGAAATTTGCCATGCAGACCATCAGCATTTAAAGTGTATGTGGTACATATATTTATTACGTTTTGCAATATCACACAAAAGGTTTTGCAATACCACTAATGTGTTTTAAAATACCACACTTCCCCATATTTTCTGAGTAGCTGTTGCAACCCCAACCCAGGGTTTAACCCAGAGACATTTAAAGATACTTAATAATTACATTGCTCATTATAGTATGCTTTCTGTGAAAAGAGCTGTTCATCTACTTTGAATTATTAATATAGATTTCATTTAGATTTAATCACATTTTTATCATAGATCAGTTGGATCTGGTCTAAACAGTCTGGGTCTTCATGTCAGCTGGTAGATTTGATGGCATGGTGAGACAAGACAGCTAAGCCTCATTGTAGCAGTGAATGTCGTTAAAGTTTGGTGACATTTTACACCAGCTTGAGGCATTAAAAGAATGTCGACAGAAGGGTCCTTTTTCCAGATGGTTACATACTAGTGCCATTGTTGCTTTATGCAAGTGAAGGCTCCTCTTTGTCCAGCAGGTTCTTGAAACATCTCAACCACATTCAATTTTCTGAAGCTCAGACTTTCAGAAAAGGAGTTTGAGCATAAAGTGCATCAATAGAAAATATCACGTTCATCACGTGTATGATGCCACATAATATTGGAAAATTCTGTTCAATTTATACAACAAACATCTGTGTTTCATATATATCATTGTATCATGTTTTAACTATATATATTCTCCGGACTGGAATTTGAGTGCTCAGATTTCCGGTATATACTTTAATCCTTTTGCATAAAGCGTCATACAAGATTTTTTAACACACTAACTGACTCAAAACAGTTCCCCATGGAGTCCTTTTCAGTCTTCATTGTCAAATTTAGCTTGCAGCATAGCAAAAGAAGACACATCAAAACAAACTCATCCATCAGTAAACAGAATAAAAGCCATCAATTAGAAAAGGTATCACGCAACAGCAGTAAAAACTATAAGTGATGGCAATTTGTAAAAACCAACTGAAACAGGCAAAATGAATAAGCAATAACAAGTTTTTAAAAAATGACTACATTTCATCTGAAAGTGTGTGATCTAAAATGAGCTCAGACCTTACTGCACTGATACAGTATGTTCACATTATAGCACACACACACGTCATCATTTAACAATGACAGATTTGTGAGGTCAGTAGTGTTTGGCTTGACATTGTTCTTGAGGTCTTGACCAGGTGTTTAAGAAGTGTTGTAGCAGCCACATAGCAGGGTCTGCCTTGTCCTGCTTAAAGGACCATAATCATGGTGACTGGATTTAGAAGATTAAGCTCATGACTAATCAGGTCCTGATCGGACATTCCCCAACATGGTAATTGGCTTCGTATGGAGCAACACTACTGTCCATCTAAACAGGAGTCAAACAGACACCTACACATTGCTGTAGGTGTCCTCAAATTTAATAATCCGGCATTTTTATTTCCTTGTGCTTTGAAAGTTTACCTTGGATGGCTATGCTTGGCACTACTGGTTTACACTACAAAACCTCTGCATTACTTGAAGAGTTACTGGCGAACAAAAAGAGACAAATTTAGGATATTACGATGGGCTTTATAGTTTAATAGACCAAATGATTCACAAGAAAATAATCAGCAGATAACAAAAATCATTGTTAGTTGCAGCCCTACACTAAATAATAAAAGAAGTTTGACTGTTTTAATGTATGTACAGTGTAACAACATGTAATTTGTGTTGACAGTGGTGAAGTTATATGTTCTGCAAAAATGAACAGTCTTCGTTACAAGTTTTCACTTTCACTTACAGCAGCTTTATATCTGTTTTGGGATCTTTCCATCCTTTTCATGTGCTGATAGGTGGCTGCCTTATGTCTTTAATTTGCAGTCAATGTCACTGAAAGGGCTCCAAGTTCTATCTTACAAACTAGACTGAACTGAGTATTAAAACAGTAAAGTTCCTCCTTTCTGCTTCCTTATTAGGTCAAGGAGAGTGGATCTATTAAATAGGCTAAGTGGAATACACTATCTGAATGGACTTAGCGCCCAGTAGCTTAGATCCCAGTTGGCTTAAGACAGGCAGGGATGATGACGTTGTTAAAGGATCTGAATTATAGATTATGGTGTGTGAGTGTAGTGCACAGTTGCATGTGAGAGTGTATACTGTACTGCTAATGTGTGCAGAGCTGCTCAGTGGACTCGGGGAGTTTCCCTGGTACATGGGAGAGCCTAACAGACACATCCTGTAGTTGAAACCACAGGGTGCTCCAGAGTTGTATACAATGCATATGAACACACATGAACACACAGCCTCTGGCGCAACATACTGTATGTATCACTGCCTGCACTGCCACACAGTTTTCTCTATCAGTCTTTTCGAATTTGTCTTTGGCTTCATGTAGTCGGCATAATAATAATAATAATGATAATAATAAAGTGTCAAAACATTTTGTAGAACTTACAGTAGATGTGGACAATTTAGCAATATAATATTGTGCCATGATATGGGACGTGATATATATTGGTTACCATAAACTAGGGCTGCAACTAAGAATTATTTTCTTTATCAATTAATCTGGTGATTAGTCAATATAAAATGTCAGAAAATGGCGAAAATGTCCATCAAAATTTCCTATAGCTTAAGGTAATGTCATCAAATTGCAATTTTTTTCCCGACAAACAGTCCATAACCCAAAGATACTCAGTTTACTATCACAAAATTTAAAAAATAAAAGCAGCAAATCCTCACAATTACGAAGCTGCAACCAGGGTATGTTTGGCATTTTTCCCTAAAAAAATATTTAAATGATTAATCAATTATTGAAATAGTTGATTGATTAATTTTCAACTTGTATATTGTATTGTAGAGTATCTACACACAGGCTGAAAATACTGCTTGTCCTGCCATCAAGTGCAGTACTTTTTGTGATCAAGGTTAATAAACCACACCAGTGCAACAATGCTTTCTCCATACATGATTTATTGTATATTTTCTGAGTTTATCAGACTTCTAACTGAGTGAAAATGAACAATGAAGGCCTCTTACGTTTTGTTCGTTATATCCACATTTCTAATATCTGTTTCTCATCCTGTTCTTGTGTGTAAATACTGGATCTTCTGAATGTTATCCCCAAAAGTCATGTGACTTTTTTTTTTAATATTGTGATATTTGCCCTTGTAAAGGACCAATAACATCCCCAGTATCTCACTAAGTGTCTCCGTTTCCAAATCGAACAGGGTTTGTTTATGTGTTTGTTTTCTACTATCTTGCGATCGATGTATGTTTTATCAGTGCTGAGACCTCCTGAGAGCTCAGACAATTACACAGCACCACTGCAGGCAGTATTATGGGTGTCAGCATGGAGCAACACGGTGCCATGACTAATGATGAAAACGAGCACTCCCCGTTGCTATCTGAACAAAAGGTTAACCAGACATTTTGAATCTAGTATATTTAGTCAAGATATGACTTTAAACCCGTGGATGTTGTTGTTCTGGGAGCTTTGGCTGGTGTTAGTTGGTATAAGCTAGTTGTCACTGGTTTGTGACCATACAGTAGAGCTGTAGATGCTTTCTTATATTTATTTGGTGTCCTTGTCTAATTACCATCATTATCATAGTGGTAATTAGATGTTTAAGGATTTATGTTACAAACACAGTCCTGTGGGATGATCTCAGTCTTCTGCAGTGACTACAGTCATATTGATAGGGTGATCTGCCACACTTCTAAATTGTTAACAGAGTTCAGTGTCTGTACAAAGATGTAGAGTTGCAACCAGATTTTTTCATTATTGATTAATTGGTTGGTCTGTAAAACATCAGAAAACAGTGAAAAATGCTTGTGAAAAGGTGACGTCATCAGATGTCTTGTTTTGTCTGAGAAACAGTGAAAAACCCAAAGATATCCAATTGACTTTAAGACAAACAAAGGCAGCAAATTCTCCCATTTGAGGAGGTGGAAGTGACAAATTCTGATTAAAATTACTTAAAAGGACTAATCGATTACCTAAAAAGCCACTGATAAATTTGCTGTCGATCGACTAATCGTTGCAGCCCTTCAAAGATGTACTATTAAAAGCTCGAGTCAATATAGGTTAGAGCTGAAATGATTAGCCGATTACTTGATTTGTCGATCAACATAAAAATAATCAGCAGCTATTTTGATAATCGATTATTTGTTATTTGTGTTTGTTTTGTTATTGTTTGTTATTCAGTCACTTATCAAGCAAAAATGCTACAATTTCTTGGGTTTCAGCTTCTCAAACGGGAGGATTTCCTGCACCAATCTCATAGCAAACATAATGCACATGTAATGAGAAGAATCTTCAAAGAATAGCTCTGGGCGTCTCGACTGAGCATCTGTGCGTTAGATTAACATATTGAAATTGATGGAGGATAGTTCTGAAAGCCTAGGAGAGGCCCAGACACTCATTTCTTCAAGGACTAAACTAGACTAAGCGTTGTTTCATCAGTAACAGTGTGGCTCTGTGTCTGGTATAAATAACAGCACTGCGAGAGAATGAGGAAGGCGAAGTATATAGTTGTGATATGTGTAACTTCCTGACCTTTTTGTTTTTCAGATGAACAGCAAGCAGTGAGTGTGAGAACGTGTCAGAGGATGTTCTTAATCTGTGGGGCCCAGTGCTGAGGGAGGTCTACGGAGCCAACCGGTGCCCACCATGTCTCACCACCAACACTACCATCGAGGCCCCCACGGCCGCACCATGAGCTCTGAGGAGAGGAGCTCCACGCCAGTCAATAAGACCTCCACACCGGTCCACAAGAGCGCCTCCTCCTCTTCCTCTTCCCAGCGCGACAGCCGGCAGGTAATTTCCAGGCCACAGGAGGAATCCATCTAGGGATAGTTTCTAGGGATAGCAGCACTTTGAAAGGATGTAACTTGAGCAGAGGTAATATAGGGAGGAGTGAATATTATTTTGGGTTGCTGCAGTCTTCTGTCAGTTCCATCCTCTTGTAAGACAGTTTATGCAACAGAAAAACAGGCAGATAGAAAGGGAGCTGGGCCTGCCGGAAAATATAAAATCATGAAATATTAATTCAGCCGAGCAGTTTTAGTGTGTGTGAAACAAAAACAGTCAAAACTATTATGTGATGACCTAGTCAGTTTTTTATAAAATCAGCTGCCATCATCCAGCGTCACCATTTGAAGTAAAACAAATGGAGCAGCCCCAAATTTTCTCCACAAACCGTGCGTATGTTTTGTGGGTGCAGTCAGTGTATTCGTTGTAGGGCTGTCCTCGAATTAAGACTTTCTTTGTTGACTAAAGCTGAGCAGACACTGTATGTTTTTATTAATGTTGTACATTGTGTTAACAAGTTTTAATCTGCCTTGCAACATGGCCAAAACATACAACCTCTGTTTCTCATACTGTACAGATGAATTGACGCTGAACGTAAAGACGGTTTTGTCCATTGGCAATTCCAATAAAGTTTATTCAAACATGATGACTGCATCCTCAAATGTGTTGATAAACACAGAAAGCCAGCATTACATCATGAATTCTACTGTTAACTCAAACCAGGAAGAAAAAAGACAAATATTGACAGATGGCTGAGAAGTTTCAGACTATGTCATTTGCCAGTTCTGCAGTGAAGTTCAGTTTTATTTCTGTCACAGCACAGTCTCAGTCAAGACAACGGTAGCCACACCAATAGTGCTCCAACATATCATGCCAGAAATCCATCCAGTTGTCCAACAGCTAGATTATTGACCCATCTCAAACTGAACGCCCGACGACAAGCAATCTGGCAGAAATCTGGCCCAATTCTAATTCGGCTGGTCGACTCATTCTGGGTTAAAATCTAGTTTAATACATATAGTGTCTGTCCAGTGTAATAGTCATAGGATCCCTTCGACTAGCCTAAATGATAAGTTAAATCTGTCAAATTGGTTCTCTATTTTCCCTCTGCAGATGAATCTCTTATGATAATGCCCAATGATGAATAGTTTATTCTCTCTGTGAAAAGTCCATTAGAAAAAAAGACTAATCGACTATCAACCCTGCAAGACCTTATCAGCTGATTAGATGACTAATCAGCCAAGGTAGAGCAGCCCTAATTCCCTGGTTAGTAAGTAAAAACCTTGCAGAGTCATGATAAACAATGAGATACACTCTTATTTCACAGTTCACAGGACAAGTGCTTAAACTTAACCCCGGCAGTAAGCCACCTGAAGCCCCCAGCCCTCTTTACCTCACTGAGCTGCTGTGTCACTGTGGCCGCGCAGAAACAGGACACCGAAACTAGAGTCTCTGACATCACAGCTTTTCCGTCGGCACTGGGTCATGAATATTTCATGAGGGACAGGCGGAGGCTTGGTGCTCCACTGAACATGTGGCACACTCTGGTATGCTGTGTGGGAGCCCAGCTTGTGTCCGCGAGAGATGGCTCTGTGAGCAGAAAAGGGAGTTGGTTTGAGAAATGGGGCCCGTTTGAAGTGCGCAGTCGATGGCCTGCTGTTTGATGAGGCAGACAGTTAACCCTTACAACTCTTCTGTTCATTGTTCCTTTCTTTATATTGTCGCCTACTTGCTTTTGATAACAAACGCCATTTCCCAGACTCTCCATAATCTTAAAGCCAGCTTAATCTGAGAGCAAGGTTATCTGCTGCCACTTCTTTTGTCATTCATCTTTTTTTTAATGTGTTTAATGAAGTCAGGTACCAGCCAAAGAGGCAGCCACTAAGATAGCAACAAGTGAAGTCTTCATCCAGTAGATTCCCTTAATTTTGTACACCTGCTTGATCAAGACCTCAATATAGTCAGTGGCATGTTGAAGGAATCAGCAGCACATCAAGAGTTTAATTGGGAATTAGTTCTTGATTGTTGCAGCTGTTTTGTGTCATGACTTAGCAGTGTTCGCTAAATGATGCAGGGATGTACCTTTGGGCGATCCAGACACTTGATGTATCAACTACAGAGGCAGGTGTATCGTTCGAAAACACAGTTAGAGTTACAAATCCTCTTCTGTTCGATTCGGCTGTCTCAGGGTTTTAGCTCACAGCCATTATGAAAATATACAAGGAAGGAAAGAGCATATGTCTCCTGCATAGTTCTAAGTCTGTTTTAAGAGACACTGATGTTAAAGTCACTGTAAAACGGAAGTGAAAGTGTCTTTAGCCTCGATAATGTGACATATTTCTGAGTGAAACTAAGTATGTGTGGCGGGGTTGGTTACAATTCTTTGCTCAAAAGTTGCTGTAGCTTAATGAATACAGCGTGATAGAGTTGAAGAGGACTGTTCCACTCCACCTACACCTCCCTCACCCGTGTTGTTAGATCAGGACGGTGGCGAAATGAATAAATTACACCTCAACCACATTCTTTGGAAATGTAAACAAAGTTTCTGCCTACTGATATCCTACCACACACCGCTGATCCATGATCTCACTCTGCTAACTACTACTACCAAGCTAACTACACAAGCTAATCAAGGGCAGTTTTAGCTAGTTGCCCCAAATTATATTTGATTGGATAAATGTATACGCCCTCAAGTTTAAGATGAGTCATCTAAAAAATGTTAAGGCTTTTTAGGAAGAGAACAAGACAGATATTTGGAATGTACCAAGAGACAACTGAACAATTAACACAAGGACACAAGATTGGAAAGGTATTTTTTATTTCAGTTATTATCCCTAGCACGTTGGCGAAAGATGGAGGTGTTCAAGAAAAGCCTGTGTCTGCCTTTGCAACCACAAACCACACAAAGCTAATAATAGATTATTATTATTATCGTTGACAAAACAATCTCAATAGTCTTTTTAGTAGCTGTTCCGGAGCTTTCGATTGTATCACACAGTCTTCCTCAGCAGATCGAGTTTGCCCAGTTGTCATGAAATTTTCATAGCTCAAATTTCCATTTTTCACATCCATGTTGGCTTAAAATTATAGATTAAAAGTGAATTCTTGACCATGGAAACAGTAATTTTGAAATAAAATCTTACCACAAGGTCCATTTAATAGCTTCTCTGGAGCTTTTGATCATATTACATGATCTTTATGACGACTGGGCAAATCGTGTGATGTGCTCATCATGTGTGAAGGTCAAGAATGGACTTTTCTAAATTATTATTATAAAATAGGTTATTCTACAAGTGACTCTGAAAACATTGCTGACTGATTTGCGAGGACATCTCCAGCATAGATAAGTGTCTCTGAACTTTATTGACATTATGCAAAGTTATACCTACACTTTCATTGTGTATTAACCTTAATAATAGTGTTTTCCTGCATCACTGTCTGCTTAATGTGTTCTCTGTAGGGAGTTTTCAGTGATATTATGTCGGTGTACCGCTGTAGAGAATATGCAGTACAGTGCATCTTCCCCAGGGACATCCTGAGGAAGCACAGTAGACGCTGAGAAAAGGCCTTAGCTAGCTTGGCTGGGCCTCAGTTTTTTGAGGAAAAATGAGAGCGGGGCATTTTCTTGGGGGGAAAGCCTTAATGAGATCCATCCCCCATTTTCAAATCAATACATGTCACTTTCCCCTCTGCTGACGACTACTGTTCACTCTGGAGACCCTCATGAGAGCAATTAGAGGCACCACCTGCAGTAAGCACAGACTCTCTCTCTCACACACACATACACACACTTACACGTTGATTCAGGATGTCGCTGCAACTATCAATTTTATGTCTTGCTGCTTGTCATATCCTGGTTAGATAAGATGTTTTCAGCTTTGAGATAGAAGGAGGAATAGGTGAAATCACACGCTGTGTCCGTGGCAAAATATTTAAGAAAGGTGTCTTTTGATTTATGAGAGTGGAGAAATCAATGATGCGATTATCAGTTGCTCTAAGATCAGATAGTGGCTGTTTTCATGGTAATGACCAGAGCACAGTGACGTTACTGTAGATGAAAGAATGATGGAGCACTTGCACTGACAACTGCATAAATCAGAATCTTCTCTCTCCTGTACAGACGTCTTTCTAAAAGATTTAATTTAAGAAATGAAATGTATTTATTCTATGACCAGGTTATCATAGTGTCTAATGTGCTGACATGTCTGATAATATCATTTTCTTCAGCACACAACAGACCAACTCAGAGGAGATGATCTCGACAAAGAACAAAATGAAATGTGTAAAAAAAACAAAACAATCTAATCTTAGATAGATTTGGCACCGTCTGTGCAAGTAGTGCCAATCTTTCCATGAATATTTCTGGTTTTAACCAAAGTTTTGCCATGATCTTCTCTGTGACATAAACCACCTCTTACTTAACTGTATTGCTTAATATGAGGAGATTGTGTCTTATTGTGGTTTGTAAAAAGTCCTCGATTCAGAGTCCGATTGAAACCCAAGTGATGATATAATTTTCTCCAGGAATCAAAATGTATTGGTCCAAAATCTGGACTGAAAAGAAGACAAGGTCAGGCCCCTCTCATCACAATGAACCACCTGCTTTAGAAAGGCTGGCTAAATGAATATAGAAAAATAGTAAAAATAGATCTTTTTAATTGTACTTTGAGTGTGTTTTATAGAAAATACATAAAAATACAGATGAACAGATTTGTTGATATATAGATATTGCTGGTGTGTAAATGGTCTCTTTACCTTTTTCTTGTTCTTTTTAGTTGCCAAAAAAATTAAACCCAGGGTCCAAGTGAAGATTTTTTTTTTTGTCTAACTACTGTTTCCAAGGTCAAGAATAGAGAGTTCCCCTCCTCTTCCTCGGTTATGCAAAGATGTTTTCACTGAATCAGCCACAGCATCTCTGCTACAAGTCGGCAGGTCACACATGTGGACTGTAGGTCTGTAACTGAATCTGAGCATGAGACTGTGCTTATACGCAGTCTCTCAGGGTGTTAACTTCTCATCCATGTGGCAGCCCACCCGCCTACTCTAAGCTTTACTGCTGAGCCAGCCAGACACTGCAGTGAAATCCATCCTCACAACAATTCCTCTGTGGTTATTAGTTGCTGGAATATATATTGTTGAGTGGTGATTGTGGAAGACGAGGTGGGAACATGTTGCAGTTGTTCTATCGAGGAGTAGAGTTTCACAGTACAGTAAATTCTTACACATTTTATTCTTACGCAAGTACAACATGGAGACCAAATACTGTAAGTTACCATTTTAATTATTCAGTATTTTGTAGAGAACACACAGCTACATAGTGATAAGGCTAGTTGTAAAATAGCTTTTAACTTAAAAAATACATACATACAGTGAAAAGACTCTTGAAAAGACTCTTTATTATTTAGAGATTTTTAAACAAACACTCACAGATTGCCATAGACATCTACCACGTCCACCTTTCCACTACCTTCACCTACTGTCCCTCCCCCCACCAACCCGCCATCCACCCTCATATGTAACCTTTATTTAATCAGGTAATCTCGTTGAGATCAAGTTCTCTTTTGCAATAGAAACCTGAGTACAAAAGAGAGAAAGAAAAGCAAACATAGCCAGACATAACAAAAGCACATACAGCACTGCTAGTGAGGACCAGCCTACTTGATATTTATCTCCTGTAATGAAGCCTAAAGCACAATGATAAACTGCATCATGGGGTTTTAAGGTAGAGCGAGCAGCATGAGAATAAAGGATTTCTCCATAGTCAAGCGCAGATAGATGGTTGATCATTTTCCTGTCCTCAAGACAAAAACATGCTTTATTCTGATATAAGAAACCCATTTTTACCCTCATATAGCCTCAGACAACCCTACTACCCGTGACCTCTTGAGTCAGTCTACTCTAACTATATCACACTCACACTGTAGGTTTGGCAGACAGCTGTGTCGCCTATATGGAACAAAAAAAAAAATCGATAATAGTTGGATGCTGTTTAAAGAGCCATTGAAAAGTCAACCAGGGCTCTTAAAAGGTTGTATGCTTTATGTTTGCGTTGTGGTTAGCTGTTGCTGAAACTTGAGCCGCTCAGGTTTCAGCCTCATTTAGATAAAAACTGTCGACTGGCTAATCATCTGCACCAGCTACGGGTGCAGAGAATGACCGTGGTTGCAATAGTTGTATTTTATCCGTAATGTCGAGATCACAAGTTATTTGTCTCGTTATATAAAATCTCTAGTCTATAAAATGTCAGGAAATAGTGAAAAATGGCCATTACATTTTTCCAGATTCCAAGGTGATGTCTTCGAATGTTTTGTTTTGTCCAACCAACAGTCTAAAACCTTAAGATATTCCATTTACAATAATATAAAACATAGAAAAGCAACAAATCCTCACATCTGAGAAGCTTGAACCAACAAATATTTGGCAGTTTTGCTCAAAACACTGAAAATAGTGGCTGATTTTCTGTTGATGGGCTAATCGATTAATCATTGAAGCCCTACTCATAATGAGATACTGATCTTGAAGATCGTCAGGATCATGGGATAATTAATTCATTATCTCAGAATTAAACAACCTTTGTTTTCTTGTGAAAGTGAGATGTTTGTTCTGTTATCTCTAGAAAACAACCTGTTGTAACGTAAGAACACAAGCCTGTTATTCTGAGGTAACGAGATAATTAACGTGATAGAATAAAATGATTGCAGTTACGGCCTTTCTTGGCTTCCGGAGCTGTCGTCTCTAATCTGTTGACTGACTTGCTCAATACAACAATCCTCTGACCTTTATTTTGTTTCTTTTGTGTAATCAATGATTATATAAGACCCTTAGATTTAGAACTCCTGTGAAAGATCAAAGGGATTCGTCTGTTTCATTATTTTTATCACTCTTTTTATTACAACATTATGTTTTATTGCTCTGTGAATACACTAAAGGGTAAAGTAGGAAATAAACTGAAATTGGTTGTGTTATGTCTATGCAGCGCAGCGCCTTATAAAAGTTAGTCCTACAGTATATCAGCAGCAGTAGAGAGCGTTACTCTACACGTAGATCAGTGTCTGTGGGAGAAGCAGATGTGTAAGAGAAACTTGTCATCAGAAGTGTACTAATATTTATAGCGCTGATTTAGCCTAAGGTGTCCCCAAGGAGTGTTTGTCCTTTCTCCTGCTCAGGGAGACCTTAACCGTGATAGTTTGATTCATTGCAGCATTAAAAGGCCTGTTGTGCTACAGCGCTGAGTGTCACTGCAGGTGGCGGATACCATAAGCCTTGGACTATGAAACTGACACACGTGGACTGTTACATTGACTTAGTTGATGATTGGGGTTATACAAGTCATTTTACTGCTCACTATAATTTCTTCTTTAAATATACTGGCATCTAAATGTCGTTTCGCTGATATGATATGAGTCTTTTTCGAGGGAGACATGGAAAAGAAAAGTTACAAAGGCAAAAACCTAAATCATGTCAAAGTTATCCAGTATCAAACGAACAAGCTCATGGAACGAACCTTTTTTTTTAAATCTTGACAGAGAAAAGCAGACCGCCTCTAGACTGAAGTAGCCTGCCACAAGATCCTTCATTAAAGGTGTAAACTCACCAAGAGGGACCGGCTCATTCAGCTTTAAATTATTCTGCAGTGAGATCAATGAATGTGAGCAGAGTGCAGGAAATCACTTTGGCTTAATTCAGTTCTGTTTTTAGGGTCGAATAACAAAAGCAAATTCTGTAGCAGTAATTTCCATATAAACCAATTGTTGGCATATACTTTGGTATTTATGTGGAGCCAGGGGTTGTGTGGACTGTTCCCCATGAGCAATTTGTTGATTTATACCGTTGATGGTTCAGATTTTAAAACGATGCCCAGGAAAGTGCATTGAATTGCAATATTTGCAGCACGAGCCATTCTTTATTTAGTGTAGTATTGATTTATCCATTTAGAGCCAGTTGAAAGTCTGTTTATAATGCTGCTGATAACGCACAGGAAGTTTCTCATGAAGGGTTTCTCACAGCCTGCTGCTTGTTATTGCCTGTCAGAGAGTGTTATGATCTATATACAGAAGCGTTGATGTTTTGATCATCTCACAGACAATATCATACAGCTGAGTTGTTCAACTGATAATGACCTAATCCCTTTGAGCATAATGAGTGGACCGCTACCTTTTACGATATGATTGCTTTGAATGGTGAGGTACATTTTGCTAATGAAGTTGAGCTCCTCCGCTTCCTCAGTCGCACAGGGCCACTGAAAGGAGGGGCGGTCGTCGGTAGAGAAACATGACCTCATTACCAGACAGATCTGTTCGCCTGGTCATTAGATTAAACAAGCTGTTGTCTCCTTTTGTTAAGTGTCCTGCAGTCCAAGGTCGGGTATCGTAACGCACACCCAGCGAGTTGTCTTGAAGGTCGCAACATCACACCGCGCAGTGAAGAGCCACAGGCTGTTATTTGGATTTCCAGAGAAGCATGTTAAGTTGTGGGTTTAGCCTAAAAGGCTCTGCCACTGCTGATTCAAGGATGAAATTAAAAATCTGACCTACTTCACCAATATTACATTCAGTTGCATTCCATTTTATTAATATTTTACTTAATCTGATGGATAACTGGCCAAAAATAAATGACTCCATGTCATGTTATTGCTACAGAGAGTAGACAGTGGTAGACCATAATGCATTGCAGTCAGAAGATTAGTTGCGCTGTGAGTTAAGTTTCCACTTTCACTTTCACTTCTTCTTGAGTCTTGATGCTCCGTTGATAACACGGTTGCTGTCTCCAGCTTCATGTTTAACACACAGCTAAATACAGTTGCAGGCCAACTCCTCAGGGCTTCTTTAAAGTATCTCTCTATTACATGAAATATTAATGATCAAATAAGCAACAGTCAAAAGTTAAACACTCAAAACTCAGCTCATTTGCTTCATCAGGACTGTGTGGGTGTAGTTTGATCAGGTGTTATTGACAGTCGTCTGGCAACATTAGCAAACAAACCCAGCGACTGTCATCAGATTTTTATTCAAATTGTTGCTGTCAAAGTGTATCTCCAGTGTCCCTCTGCAAATAATATAATCTCGTAGCAGGAATGTAGTTCTTATTAAAGATTAAAGCATATTTGTGAATAGTAGTGTGAAACCAGGCGTAAAATAAAAGGAATAAAAGTAAAAAGTGTATAAAATTTGGAACTTGCACACAAAATAACTTCTGACAGACGCTGAATGGATCATATCAGGCCTGTGCAGATGATCTTTATCTGTTTCTAGACATTTTTCTGTCATCAAAGCTGTGATCCCATGATTCCCAGTGTTCCCCCCACAGTGGGACGACGGTGCGATGTCTTACCTGTCCCTGCCTGACCCTGCCGTCCCTCTACGCCAGAGGCGTCACTTTGATTTACAGACCCACTAGCAGCAGGAAGAGCGCAGTCAGGAGAAAGCTAATGGGGTGGAAATGCTGAGGGAGCAGGAGGAATTTGAATGGGGCAGTATTTCTTTAAATGTGTAGCACAGGGGAAAAGAATAAAGAAGTGTTAAGTGTATTCCTGTTGTTTTCGTCTGTCTATCAGACTGTGAACATGACAGGAGCATCTTTTTATTACAGCAAGTGTATCTCCTGTTTTTCTTCTTATTCTAGGGGAGTGAGTGGATTAGTTCTGACACCGCGCTGTATTTTTATTCCTCTCTAGGAGGCAGACAGCTGGGAAATCATTGAGGGGCTGAAAATCGGTCAGAGCAACGTCCAGAGACCTGATAAACACGAGGGTTTTATGTTGAAGAAGCGGAAATGGCCCCTGAAAGGCTGGCACAAGGTAAGATCCACAGGCAAAGCGAGACACGAAAGCTTTTGTTGCCGGAGAAAAACTTTTAAACACAGCAGCTCCGAGAATGTTAAACAGTTTGCTGTCTAGTAAAATGCTGTTGCTTGAAAGAAGTTCCCCTTTTCATGCACCTTGCTTTACCCTCTCTGGGCCTCTTCCACAAGCATACTGGGTATTTCCTTTGAAGTCTCCACCTCCAGCATCAGCTTAACTGCTGTTTCCTCAAACACTTGAATACCAGTGGAAACCAGTCCCAGTTTTTACCATATTTGAACTCACAGAACACACAGAGCCAATATCCTACAGCCAATTTTGAGAGAATAAACAGAAGACGATCCACAATATAAACAGGTCCAATGTGATCTATATTCAATGTCTGCCCTTCCTGCTGATTAACCAACACATTATTTGTGTGCTTATTCTCTCTGCAGCGTTTTTTTGTTCTGGACAATGGTATCCTGAAGTACTCCAAGTCCCCCATTGATGTAAGTAACCCTGACTATAACCCACAGGCAGAAACAGGGCAGCCTGGCCTGACAGCAGAGTGGCAATGAGTCAGCAGAAACATCTGCAACACGGGTTGTGATGTTCAGTGTGTTTCAGCTCGACATGTCACTTAGCAGGAAAGCTAGAAATTTAAAATGTAACACAGCAAAGGATCAGGCACGCTGTGGATCACTTGTACTCACTTTGGCTGAAACAATGTGCCAGTTCTGTTTGTAGGGCTGCAACTAACGGTTATTTACATTGATTAAATGTGCTGATTGTTTTGTTTGAATGGTTGGTTAATTGTTAATTGGTCTATTAAACCTCAGAAAAAAGTGAAATCATCCATCAAAATTTCCTAAAGCTCAAAGGACTTTTGTCCCAATCTTTTGGGGACAAAACACACACACAAATGTGTTTGTGTAAACTAGATGTTATTTATTACTATTGCTTAAATAAAAGTGGATATTGTTACAATACAAGATCTTGGGTTCCTGGAATTGTTTTTCTTCCTTTTTACATTAGATTTTGTCAAGTTTCATTTGTCTTAACACCACTTGTAGTGGAAAAAGGTGGACGTTTCAACCATTTATTCATTACTTTAATAGTCTTTTTGAACTTCTCTGCTTGCTTACTAGTTTTTATGCAATCTTAATCGCAGCATCCGTTACAACTGACTCATTAATTGGTTATTGTGACAATAAATATACGAAGGATCAGCATCACACCAATTTGTAATCTTATTTATGTGTTTCTTTTCATCTTACATGTGGATATATATTTTTTACCAAAGTAATATCTGGGTTTTTTTTTTTTTTTTTTCTTCAAATTAGCTAAAATACTCCACAATATTTCCAAGTACCCACTGGTAACTGCAGAAGTAGCCCCTGGTGTACAGTTAGCTCTGGTTGGGAATCCCTGACTTAAACAATTTATTGATGATCAAAATAGTAGTAGTCTTTTCAGCTCCAGCTGTTTGGCTTAACAAATTTTACCTTATAAAGGTCTGAAGACTGAAACGTTGTTGAAGAGAGTACAAGTGATCAACAGCATGGAGCATTCTTTGGTTTATCAGACTTTATGAAAGAAGTTTGTCGTAAATTTAATTCCGGATAAAAATGATGTGTGCACAAAATTTACAAATGATTTGACTAACTGCAAACTGTCAATCACTTGCCTTAGATCCAAAAAGGCAAACTTCATGGCAGCATCGACGTCGGCCTCTCAGTCATGTCCATCAAGAAGAGGGCCCGTCGCATTGACCTGGACACTGAGGAGCATATCTATCACCTGAAGGTAACACTGATGGGAAGAGTCAGTATTGTCATTTCATTGTTGATTAACAGGAGGTTTAAAGCTGTCTGTCATCTTCCTCTTTAGGTCAAATCTCCAGACATTTTTGACGCCTGGGTTTCCAAGTTGCGTCATCACCGGCTTTACCGACAGAACGAGATTGTGCGATCTCCCCGGGAGCCCGCCATTCGAACGTTTCCTCCTCCAGCTGCCATTGAGTCCCCACAACCTGCCTCGAGTGTGGTACGTGAAGCCAAGGTGAGCCCTCCCACTCCTCCATAGCACTACAAATTGTGCTCATAAGTAGGGATGCAACTAATGACTAGTTTCATTATCAATTAATTAATTGTTTGGTTTATAAAACCACGGTGACGTCTTCAGATGTCTTGTTTTGTCCGACCAACAGTCCAAAGCCCAAAGATATTCAATTTACAATGATATAAAACAGCAAGGAAAACAGCAAATCCTCTCATTTGACATTTTTGCTAAATAAAATATAACATTAGAGATTTGATGCTGATACGGACCTCTCTATCAAAGCAGCCTGGACATTATTCATACTTCTACTGTGTATGGAGCTTAAAAGTAGCCTCTCTCTGTGCTCTGAGCAGAGTGCAATTACTTATTCAAGAAGGGTATGTCGTGGGGAAAGAGAGATCGCCTAGTTGTGTTTTTGTTGGGAACTGGGATAGTGTACCAAAATATCATCCAGAAGAAAAGGAGTAAAACTCCTGCAAAACAACAGGAAGCTGTTGTGATCACCCACACCTGATAACTTTACACTTTTCTCTTTGTGGTGTGCAGTGTTGTCCTTTCAATTTCCCCAATTTAACAGTTACATTTCCATTCAAATACTGTAGATGTTAATCTTCACAGTTTACATGTATGGACGTTTTATTAAATGTGCTCTAAACACTTGTTCCATGGCCCTGATCTGTCCCCTGTATTATGTGGCTAATTGCTAGACTAATGGCTGTGAATGTGTAGACAGATATCTGCCCAATGCAGTAACGCTGATTGGATCGGTAATTGTATTCAGGTCATGAGGATAACAAAAAGGGTTAGGGTTTGTCGAGACTGTTTTCAGTTAAGTGTAAACCCCTGGTCCTTGTTGGCGTGTCTGAACTGTGTATAAATGTGAGGATGCAGCCAGAGCGGCTTCTCCTGGGACTGTGGCTCTGTGCCTCATGCAGGCCATTAGAGGTGATCAGTAGGATCTGGATTCAGAGCAGCTGGCTGCAGTGTGATGAGCTCTCCCAGAAGAACAGCTTAAATGAGAGACTCCAATCCTAGACTCAGAGTTAACTGCTACATCAAAGACTTAGCTTTGAAAGGAGGACTATCAAGATCTCCTGCAAATACTTAAGAAAGCGTTGGCATGGCAGCTGCTGTGTTTAATACGTTTTTTGACATTTATTTTTAAGTGGTCAAAGAGAATATTATTTTCCAGCTAAGCACATTCATACAGTTATGCATTACCAGAGTTCAACCAGTCCCACGCTGTTGGCTCCTTTTTCAGATTAATTGCAGCTGTTGCAGGTGGGTCAAGTGACTTGGTCAAGGGCACAGAAGATCCATACATTATGGTATATAATTTAAATACCTGTGATGTCTTTGTATCCACAATAGTCCTGAGACAATCAGTCAGCTGACAGAAAATTAACTTGCAACAATTTTGACTGAGGCATTTATTAAGAAAAATCAAAAAAATGTCCTGCTTTCTGTCTTGCTAACCTGAAGTCTGATAGCCCTGCTATGTTGCTAATAAAATTAAACCTAATTGTTAGTTGCAGCCCTAATCCAGAATATTCCATTTTCAATTCCATTCAATTCAAAGGTGCTTTATTAGCAGGGGAAACAGACGTTTACATTGCCAAAGCAAGTAACATGTACAAATAAAAACATGTACATAAACAGAAGACCTGTGATTTTGCTGTTAGAAATATTTATATACAGATAAGTAAAAAATAGTAAAAATAAATAATAATAATATTCCTTCTTTCACAATGTCACTTGAATCACTATAGTATGATCAGTTGAGCCACTCCTAACTCGTGTTCCTGTTTCACCCAACAGCAGGCCAAGCCGAGCAGCTTGCCGTGGCAGCCGGTGGCCCCCAGTAGCAGCAGCAACAGCAGCCTGCCTGCCTCTTACAGTAACGGCCAGAGCAAGGTGGTTGCTTGGCTGCAGGAATCAGAGGAGATGGACAAGTGCGCAGAGGGTAAGTGCAATTGTCTTCCTTATGCTGGGAACAAATCTGATTTGACGAAGAAGTAGATTAAATCATACCTCGGGCCTTACGATGAGTCTTCCGGACCCTGAGAGGAAAATTGATGACCATTTCATGACGCATAACACTGAATGTGTTTGTGCGTGGCGCGCGTGGGTGTGAATTTTATTTTCAGAGCTCGCACGATGCCAGTCCAACCTGACTGAGCTGAGCCGGTTATTGCAGAGTCTGGAGATCCTACAAAGGACACAGTCAGCGCCCAACTTCACAGATATGCAGGTAAAAAAGACGCAGACATGCATGCACGTAGAGAAACACACACACACACACATGCACGGGTACAGAGAGCAGGGAAAGCAATTTAGTTCGTTTTTCATTTAGACGTTTGCGTGTGTGTGTGTGTGGAGGTGTTCAGGAGCCTGTAATACTCAGGTAATGATGGAGGTGTGTCTGTGAAAGGTACAGTCTTTTAAAACCTCGGCAGTCACCCTCATTACCTGTTTAGACAGTCAGGCTGACAGAACACCGGCCAGCTTGTCTAACCGATCAGTATCTATTAAATTTAAACATTTTTGTATTATAGTTTTTGGCTGAAATGCATTTATTTTTTTAACACTACACGTTCCATTTGCCTCAATATTTGTTTGCAGCTCATTTGTGGGAATGTTGCGTTTCTTTTTGCCATTTCACTGCAATCGATCTGTGTGTTGGCTTTTGCTTTATTGGTGATGTGTTTGTCCTATTAACCACACTTTGCATATTTTGATCCACGTGTGCTACAAAGACCAGTTGTGTAGAATTGTCAAAGAAAGAAAAGCGCTTGAACAGAAGATGGAGAACAAAAAGTGTCGGCAAAGATGCAAAATTCCAGCTTCAGGTATCTCCTTTTTGATTTTTGCTCTGCCACATGAAAACACACACACACACACACACACACACACACACACACACACGGAGAGACAGGATGTTTGATGTTTACAGATTTACACTACTTAGTCACTCTTTCTCTTCCTCAGTCTACAGGGTTCGTACAAAGTCTTGAAAGTTTGGAAAATGCTTAATTTTAACCGTTATGTTTTCAAGGTTAGGAATATGCTTAATTTCGAATATACTCCTTGAAAAATGCTTGATTTTCAACATATTCTGGTCGTTTCATCGACACAATCACTCATGTAAACAAACATCTTTTAATATTTAAAATGAAACGATCCCGTTGTCATATTTGTTGTTTTCTCCTGGCATTTATAGTAATTTATTTAGATGTGATGATAAAGGCTTTGAGAGTCTGGAAATGTTTGGAATAGGTACCTTGAAAGTGCTTGAAAAGTGCTGTACGAACCCTGAGTCTACCTTAATGCTATAATTCAGGTCACAATGAAAAACAATTAATTTGGTTAATTAAGACAAAAAGATAAATAATTGTTTTTTAAACCATGTGTTTTTCATTGAATTATGACACATTAGATGAATATATTAAAAGGAAATATTTAGAATGGATTTTAATAGACACAATATATATATTTACATATAAAGTGCAGTAACTTTTCGATGTAAGAGAGACCCAGATGTAACTGAGAAGTCACATGTTTGATTCCTGTAAGTCTAGTTAAAGTGTTATTGAGCAGATTGTTACAGCACACATACACAACAGAGACAAAATTGTGTTTTGCTTTTTCTGGCTTTGTTTTTTTCTTGATCTTTTTTGTTCTTCAATCAGTCTGCACTGCAGCTGGCACTTATTAGTGTGGCTAGATGTAGCATGTCACAGACAGCTGGGCTTGCTGTTCATCCCAAAAGGAAAAGTAATGCAGCTTCTCCAGGACCAAACAGCACGTCCAGTTGCCTTTGATTTACTAGTTCTTCATATCTAATGACCTTGATGACTGACAAGAATATCAGCAGTAGGTGCAGAAGAATGAGGATGCTCTTATTTTGTATTTTCCTTCAAAATCATTTCTAGGAATGTAATGAGAAAAGACTGTTACTGCTCCTCAGTGTGACATGTCAGATACTTAAACGGAATAATTGGTACCATTATACCGTACATTCAGAGTTAACTCTGCCTTATTGGACCCAGGTTCTTGCTCTTCACGGTTGGTTCTGGCTGTCAGACACACAGCACATTATTGTGCCTCTCAGCTGATCGACAGTGGTTCTGTGTGGTCGTCATCTCTCTGTAGGTCCCTCTGTCTGCCAGCATGTCCCCTGTCCGCCTCCACTCATCCAACCCAAACCTGTGTGCCGAACTGGTGGACTATCAGCCCCCTGTCTCCCGTCTGACAGACAGCGTAGAGTGTGCCAGTGACTACATTAAACTTCAGGAGGAATTCTGCACCATCGCCCAGAAAGGTAGGCAGGCAGCATGCATGGCTGCAGCAACCGGGGTTATTAGGCGCGATATGTCCCTCCCAGTGGTTTTCATTTCATATGTAAATCGTAAAGGATTATTCTGGTTTGTTAAAACCTGGATCTTACTTTTCATACAGTATTGTTGCCAGTCGTTTCTATTGGTTGTGATATCTTTGCACTTATAAAAGTAATTGCTGAGGCGACATCGCTAAAAATAAGTCATACGGTGCATTATGACAATACCTGATTATAGACATTGAGGAAACGTTTATGTTTTAAAAGGTTATGGTGGTTGTCTTAAATATTTTTCATGTTAAAGTTGACTGTAAACAATGAGCATGTTGATAAATATACCTGAGAGAAATACAAATCACTAGAAAAGTTGATCATTTTCATTCATGTTCAATTCATTTTGGTCAACAAGGCTAACTGGTTAATGTGGCGTCACTGGGTTAATTGAATATACCTGCGCTTATAATAAACAGTGTAAAGGAGGCTAATGTCCCTTTGTCCCCTCTCTGTGCAGTCCACTCTCTGCTGAAGTCAGCCTTCAACACAGTGGCCATAGAGAAAGAAAAGATCAAACAGATTCTGTCTGACCAGGAGCAGTCGGACCAGTCAGCCCAGATCAACTCTCTCAGGAAGTCTCTGTCACAGGTAATGAGCCATCTTCATCCATTACCCATGATGCCTCTTTCTTTCTGCTATAAGTTAGGGTTAGTTAATCTGAGCCATTAGACATATTTGGCTACTTCACATTCGTAATGCTGCAAGTACGATGCTGTTTTAACATATAATTAGCAGGAGTGATAAGGACATTTCTGTGTAATTTGAGCGATGTGTTTAAACTCAAACCCATTTTGTAGTTGCCATGTTGTAAGATATGCTCATGATGACGGGCTGTCAGATGAAACACACAAGCTACAGTTTATTCCAAGCAGTCACGGTAATTACTATTTTAAAAAGATGATGCGCGGAGATGTGAGCACGGGCAAGTGAGTAGCGAGAGTTCAATCATCTTTTCGCATATTAATTGGTGAGAGAAATGTGCTGTGCAGTTCATTAGCTCTGCTCCTTAGGGCTGTCTCTCTACCCCAGTGGTTTAATTGAACTGTTCCTCTGCTAACAGTTGACATCATTTCGGTGAAATGTTTCTGCTGCTTTATCTCCGCTTTGTTCCTAATTGGATGCTTGTATGACAATGTTGTCGTAGGCTGGAGGTCAGGTTTTTGTGGCAAAGCTCTGTGGGAAGTTGATAGTCATGGTTGTTATTGCTGCAGCCGAGGTCAACTATTTTAATCTCTGCAGGGTTTTTTTTTCTTAATTGTGTCTTTTTGATATTTTATTTCACATATACACATTTACTTAAAGCGGCTGTAATCAATATTTTATATTAAAAAATGGATCACATGACTACTTACATGTGAAAGGGGTTGTTAGTACAGATGAACCCTCAGAGAATAATTGCCCAACGCTGCAGTTCCCCTCGGGTCTACAGAGCGTTTTAGCGTCTTTCAGCTTGTTGTTTTGGTTTTGGTTGTTTTTGTCAGCAGCAGGCAGCTGTTTTAAGAAAAAAAACTCAGATGAACCCACTGTACGCTACCTGTCCAGCACCAACAACAGACAAAGTTACTGTAGCAGCTAGCTGATGAACATACTGAAGCTTTTAGCAACTTAAGAGCCAGATATTTCCTTCAGGAGTTGGTGGAGACCAAAAACAGGAGCCTGAATATTGGACTTACATTCATCAGGTGGCCAGAATGTTGCTCCCTATCTGCTGGGTGTGTTAATAGGCAACTGTTTGCTAACAGGTTCGCCATATCACAGCTTGTTTCTGCTATCTTAATACAATACTCACACGCCCATATGCATGTTGACAGAGTTACTGGTCGTTGTAATCCTTCCTCCTGTCCAAGCTGGCCGTGAAGAGATACACTCTAAAAGATGGAAGACAAAATCCCCAGTCTGAAGTTTGGCTTCATCAGTCTTGAGTTAGTCCAAGGAGTGGCATCTTCATCCTGGCACTCGGCACACCAAGAAAACACTGTCCATGGAATCACAAAGAGGGAATTTCATTCTAAAATGACCATAACTTTGGAAGATTCTCACTTGCTAACTCAGACTTCTGGAGCCTCATGTTAGCTGCAGCTCTATGCATTTTACAGTGCTGTTAGTGCGTTAGTAAGGGATCTCTTCACTGCCAGTATGGAGAGGAGGAATGACAGCAACTAATAATGTGACCTTGAAAAAAGACCCAAACCAATCCTCTTTTTGTTTACAATGTTATTTATAGTCTTGGTATCTATATCCAGTGCATCAAACACTTCCCTCCACTCCTGCCCAACAAAAATAAAAACAGAAAAACAACCAAAAAATCAGCAGGAAAATTATTAACATATTTGTTACAATACTAGCCTTAAAAAAGTAGATGAAGGAAAGTCAATGTACTTCCACGGTCCTTATTGGGGTTTTGAGTCAGTATCTACATCCAGAATACTAACAGTAAAAAAGGCCCCCAAATCTTGTTGACCTTTCCACAGAGCCAGTTCTATCATAGCAAATTTTCTCCGGTTGTAGTGAAGACGTAGCACAAACCTATCCTTCAAATGAAGCAGTCAACAGTTGAACCTGCTATGTTTACATATGAACATATAATTTCATGTGGAAAATGCCACATTTTTCATTATTTAGGCCCTGTCCCAAAACGCAGAACTTCGAACCCGACTCAACCGCATCCACTCTGAATCTGTCCTGACTGAACAAGTTGTCAATGTGAACATCATCTCCACGCCTGATGAGGTAGGTCACTGTGGTCAGCCTGTCACTGACAGAGCTAATTTCTGACTCTTACATTGATAAAACAACAAGGCTTCCAAGGCTGGCCAGGTAGTTGTAGTGTTTGCCTCCTGCGTTTGTCAATTGCATTATTGATTCCTGTCCTTATATATTGATGGTCTTTCCAGTATGCCCCGGTAGATGAGCTTAAAGGACCATTATTCTATGCAGAACCTGACATCATGGTTAATGGAAAAAATGACTAATTAGAAACGGATGGGAGCTTGCCCTCTGGCAAGGATACACGTGCTGCAAAATGAACTCCATGTTGTCTTCTGATGGTGTTTGTGTTTGTTCAGGTCTGTTTTGGTTCTTCAACCTGTCATCATAGCAAAGAACAGTGAACATCTCGTGTGTTTGCATGTGTTTGCCTGCAGGCTGGGGAACAGATGGGGATCCCTCTGACTCAGCAAGCATCTAATGAGAGCCGACTCTCCATGTCGGAGTCTGTCTCTGAGTTCTTTGATGCCCAGGAAGTGCTTCTGTCGGCCAGCTCGTCAGAGAATGAGGTATAACAGAGGACAGTTGAGAAAGGACGGCAGTTTGGACCATGAGGAGCGGGTTGTAGAGGAAGTGGATCGAGGAGGGGGTTAAACTAGCCCCGCTGCTGGGAAGCCAGATTAAACGTCACTGTGATGGCTGTGTGTGGAGCTGGAGTTAGTCAGCAATTAATGAGGGCAGCATGAGAAGCAGAGATAGCGTATAACGGAAACTCAAACAAAGTCAGGCACGCAGGCGGGCTCCTTTTCAATCTGCCCCGAGGCTTAATCCCTCAGTTGTGTCTCAGAATCATAACACTCCTCCTCTGTCTGTTCCTCTTGATTTGTAGCTTCCAGCTTTGTTAAAAAGGCAGTTTGTACCATCACTTGAAACAATCATTTGTGCCTCCTCCCGTTTTAACTCCTGTGAACACCCTGCTCCAAATATATGTGGTCTCTGAAGAGCCATTAAGCATTGTAGCTCCCAAGGCATGCATTGAGCCACCTTGACGGATTACTCGCCAAGGAAATTCATCAACCCCCCATCCTGTAGCTCAAGCCCATTCAGACCTGTGTTACACTGTTGGCCAAAACTTCACTAGCAGCAGGCGACTGTAATAGAGGCCATTACAGCAGGTTGCTACAATATGCTCCTCTTTGGCGGCATCAATGGCCTCATTGTGTTTGCTATATATAAAGTATGAAAATGCTGCAGTGTCTCTTCTTATGATTGCTGCAGTGGGACAGATAGCCGACGACTGCTGCAGTTTGTTAGCCACTGGCAAACTGCAGTAACTGTGTGTGTGTGCGTGAGGTTCTGATCAGACTTTGTGTCGTACTCTACTGCACTGACTCACTCCGCTCTGTACCTGTTCCCCTCACAGGGCTCAGACGATGAGTCATATGTCAGCGATGTGAGCGATAACATTTCAGAGGACAACGCCAGCGTGACTGATAACGTCTCCAGACAAAGTAGGTCCGACTCTGCACCATCACGAGCCTACGCCAAGCATCCATAGTTCCCTCTTGGAAAAGGGGAACAAATTAATAAAGGAAACGATCTTGCTCAGTGGGTCAACCATTGTAGAGGAACTACAACATTCACACACACAGAGAAACACACTGGTGCAGATCTGGCAAGCTCATTTATCAGTGTGGCTGAGGCAGTTGACTTTGCAGGGTTGCTCTGTGCCGAGGGCTTCTCTTAGGCTTTATGAAAGCTATCTGGATAAGGAGGGATGGGATCGCCCTCCTCTATCTTTGTCACGTACCACACAGCCATAGATGAAAACACTCCTATAGTCTGAAAGTTCAGACATAGCTGTAGTAGTACTGTTAGTTGTGATATTGCCAAACTAACATACAACAACATAACACTAAGCATACATTATACAAACTAACAAGAAAAGCAGTAAAACAATCCAGGCCAGGCTTCTAACCAGAACTAAGAGGCATGACCAGGTCACACCTGTTTTAACCTCCTTACACTGACTCACAGTATGTTTTAGATGAGCCTGTATGAGGCTTGAGATGCTCGGGCAGAAGTATTTTATCTATGCCACAGAGGCTGTACTGCACCAGGCTAATAACCAGAGGGGGCAGAGTGATTGTCCCGAGGCTCTGGAGCGACCTGCCCATGGGAATGAGGCTGACTGAATCAAAGTTTTCTTAAAAACATAGTTTTACCGGAGAGCTCATCCTTTTACTTGAATTGTGTCTTTATTTCTTTTATCTGATATTACTTGTATTGGCTTTGCCTATTTCATTCTGGTTCAGTTAATGTCGATTGTTTAAGGCTGCAACTAACGATGCTTAATCTGATTATTATTTTCTCAATTAGCTGATTTGATCTATGAAATGTTAGAAAACTGTGAGATGCCCATCACAATTTCCCAGAGTACAAGGGGACGTCTTCAAATGTCGTTTTATCCAATCAACAGTTGGATGTATTCAGTTTACTGTAACATAAAACAGACCTCACAATTTAGAAGTTGGAATTAGACAATTTTTGGCATTTTTACTTCAAAAGTGACGATTGATAGATTATTAATATACAAAAGTTCCCCATTTGATTAGATTTCATATAATTTCATAATAGATTTTAATATGCTGCCATGTGTGAAGCACCTTGTAACCTGGATTTTTAAAAGTGCTCTATAAATAAAGATTATTATTAAGTTTCCGAGACGAGCAGTGGCCCTCACAGATAGTGTTGTACCGTGTGTAGATTGTTAATGAGGTGGTATTCTCTTCCCAGTGGCCAACGGAGACTTTGCTGGCAGTGCCTTCCGTAACGGGCGGCGCACCTGCCTGTCGGCGCCGTGTCCTGACACCAGCAACATCAACCTCTGGAACATCTTGAGGAACAACATCGGCAAGGACCTGTCCAAAGTGTCCATGCCTGTGGAGCTCAACGAGCCCCTCAACACCCTGCAGCGCATGTGTGAAGAGCTGGAGTACAGCGAGCTGCTGGACAAGGCTGCTGAGACCGAGGATCCCTTTGAACGCATGGTAAAGAAGCCGTCAGTTATAATCACTCTGTCAAATCAAATGTTCATCAGGTTAGGTGCTACATCTAAAGGACGTGGTGACCCGTCATTGCTGTTAATAAATAAAGCAATTGAATGTTTGCTTTTGATGTTTCCAGATTGAATTCTGCAACTGAAGATTCTCAAGTTGACTTTCACACACATTTTAAACCCCTGCTTTGTTTTTGTGTCTATCATACCTGTATTTGTTTATATATGAGGTGACATTGAAAGTCACAAGCCAACATAAATAGTCTCACTCAGAGGCATGTCTGCGAGGCGGCAGTACGCTCCAATGCAGCTGTCGACCTTGGATCCTCCTATTTTTATCTGTCTTCTGTCCTTTTGATGGTGCCCAATGCATGCTAATGTTCTGCCTATTCGTGACAAAGCCTGCTAATATGAACCGCTTAATCCTCTCTTGTTTATGTTGGCTGCGTTGTCCTGACTCTCTTGACAGGTCCTCGTCGCTGCTTTTGCCGTCTCAGGCTACTCATCCACTTACTACAGAGCAGGAAGTAAGCCATTCAACCCGCTACTTGGAGAGACTTATGAATGTATTCGGGAAGACAAGGGCTTCTGTTTTTTCTCGGAGCAGGCAAGTCTGTGCACAGAATTTGTTATAACAAGTGCATTTTAAACAGAAGCATTGTCTTGGATATATAGCCATTTTCTTGGTATCTGAGATAATTTAAGCTCTTCTGCAGCTTATTTGTTGAACAAATATTGGTGGAGTAGAACAGTGGTTCCCGACCTTTTTGACTTATTACCACATAGAACAAAGCAATCTCTAAAGTCCCCAAAAATTAAATGATCGAGCATGTAGCATGTTTTTTTTTTTCTTTCCTCTTCTGTTAATCATCTCATGACCCCTCCCCCCCCGGAATAAAACATCCCAATAGTTGAGCTTCAAAATTCATTCTTGACCTTGGAAACTGCTGCCAACATAATCAGACCTCAGTGTCCATTTAGTAGCTGTTCCGGAGCTTTCCATCATATCACAGGATCTTCATCAGCAGCTGGAGATTGCCCAGTTGTCATGGAAATTGTAGATGTTTAAATTTCCATTTTTTTCAATGTCAATGTCGGCTTAAAGTTCTCTCTTGACCTTTGAAACGGCAGTATTGCTGCAATTAATGATTATTTTAATTATTGATTAGTCTGCTGATTATTTTCTTGACAAACTGAGTCATTGTTTGGTGGATAAAATGTCTAAAAACGAAAAATATTTGGTTTACTATCATATAAGACAGAGAAATCTTCACATTTCAGGAGCTGGAACTTACAATAAAGTCACAATGTGTGCACGTCTTGTGGTCCATCGTGTGTCTGACAGAAATGTATATGATGTTCAATCTCAACAACAACAGCTGTCAGCTGACTGTTTTTATCTGATCTTGTCTCAAAGGTGAGCCACCACCCTCCCATCTCCGCCTGCCACTGTGAGTCTAAGAACTTCACCTTCTGGCAAGGTAGGCTACATACCTAATTAGTGAGGGGTTTCCTCATGGGGACTCTGGCTTATCAGAGGAGCCTGCCAGTCTCGAAATTTTACTGATCAAAAATAGCTATTTATTTCTTAGATTTTTAGAAGGAATGCAAAGATGTGAGTGGTCATAAAATTGTTTTTCATTTCTGATATTTTTTACTGATTTGCTTTTCAGATGTGAGATGGAAAAACAAGTTCTGGGGAAAATCGATGGAGATCTTACCAATCGGGACCGTGAATCTGATGATTCCCAGGTAACTTTGATCCAGCTGCTTTGCCACAGATTTCATCCAAACAATCAAGGCATTCAGTCATCTCAGCTGGCAAGTGGTACTGATGCTGCGTTCAGGTCACATCAGAGCAATCGTAATTATCAGTTCTGATTTGTAAATAACATTTGTGTCAACATGCAAGTCATAATTATGACTGGGAATGTCCGATTTTTCCGAAAGCTGTGGTATATATCCCAAACATGGATGTTTCATGTCAACCAAAGTCTGTTGTTCAAAACCCCAAATTTAATGGATGTAGTGTTATATTGTCAACGCACAGTATTTTCAACCCTCAAACGACACAACCATCTTGAGTTGTCTGAAAGTCTTCTGTCCATCCCATATGACATGAACATGGTGTGACAAGCAGATTCTCAGTATCACACACATAAATCTAATATTTACTCATGTCACTGAAATTTCAGTGTTTCTCAGTCAGTGTTTGATTGAACACTTTAATATGAAATATAAAGAATAACGCAAACTTGTGATTTTTACTTATATGAAGAATTTCAGAACAGAAATTACTCATCAACTTTGACTACACATTATTTATCCTGACGCATTAAACGTTTGAACGAGCGGGATTTTCATGCCAGTAGTCTGGTGGGCTACTGGGTAAAACCTGGACATTTCTTCTGTCTTTAGGTCAATAGGTTTGTATCCTGTCATTATGTCCCTGCTCAGTCATTGTAAATACAAATGTGTAACCTGTCCATGTGCTCATGTGGGCCAGATGACTCTTTAAGGAGTTCCAACCCACCAATAATACCCTTGATGGGGAGGGTTGGGGACAGGAATCCTGAAGATCTGGGGCTGCTGCTCAAACCAGATCAAGATTAAGATGTTCATACTTGACAGAAAAAGAATGTGTCTGTACATTCATCACTTGGTTTTATCATCAAGCCGATCAGCTGTTATTGTGTATTTCTAGGTTTGGAGATCACTATGAATGGAACAAAGTCACCACCTGTGTACACAACATCCTCAGCGGCCGACGGTGGATCGAACACTACGGGGAGATCACCATCAGAAACACAAAGAGCAGCGCTTGCCTCTGCAAACTCACCTTCGTCAAGGTAAAACATCCTCAGTAATCAGTGATAACAGTGTTTACATTTAAATGCACTGCCATCATTGCCTTGCTATGATTTAGTGTATTTTAATGTGAAATTTGCCTCTTTACTATAATTGCATCTTAAATGAGGTAAAGGGAAGCTAAATACATGGTATTTGTCTTTCAGGGAAACTACTGGAGTTCTAACGTGAATGAGGTTCAAGGATTTGTGATGGATCAAGAAGGGAAAGTGATCCACAGGCTCTTTGGAAAATGGCACGAAGGCCTTTACTGTGGTGTCCCACCTTCTGCCAAATGCATCTGGAGGCCAGGTAGGCACCGGTTCTTCTTCCACACACACAGCTGGACTTCACTTGAGACTTATAACTGAGACTTTGGAAGGGGTAGGAGGGAAAGTTAGCAATGTTGATGAATTGATTTTGAGATTTTAAGATTTTTGTTCATGTTGTTTCCTTTCCTTGTCAGGCTCCATGCCCACAGACTATGAGCTGTACTATGGCTTCACCAGGTTCGCCATTGAACTGAACGAGCTTTGCCCCGAGTTGAAAGATGTTCTGCCCCGTACGGATGCCAGATTCAGGCCCGATCAAAGGTACAGCATCAGATCCTCAGCTGCAAGTATGCTGCTGCCACTGAATGTGAAAAAATGCTTAATCAGTTAATCTGCTGGTAACGTTGTTTTTGTCTGATGAGTGCAATGTGGTATTTGTATTATCTGATTTACTGTACGTGTTTACTGAAAAGTGATGTTTGGGTCACACAGGTATCTGGAGGAGGGGAACTTGGAGATGGCATCCTCAGAGAAGCAGCGTATTGAGGACCTGCAGAGAACCAGGAGGAAGTGGAAAGAGGAGAACGACGTCAAACAGGAGCCACGCTTCTTCAAGTAAGCACGGAAACCAGTAACCACATGTATAAAACTGTGTGTATGCACAAACACAGAAATATTTATGCACATTCTTTTTATCTGATTTATGAAGCCGTGTGTACTCATGGTTCTGGTTTATAAATCTCAATCTTTGTGAAATTGGGCGTACATGCATGAGCCTGATTTCTACTCCCACTGTTAGGATGGATGCAGATGTTAGATGGATGTAGACACGCCCTTATTAATTCGTTTCCATACCAATACTTATGCTTGTTCCATTAAGTGTTTCAATGAAAAGAACAACAAAGAAGTAACGCAATTTCCAACAGTCTGTCATAAACAGAAAAAAATATTTATTTTCCAATGACAAAAGTGTTTAGAAAAATAGTTGGGATTCAATTTGAATTGGCCTAGGATCACAATGTCAAATCACATGGTGACTTAAGTGCATACTCACAACCGTGAGTGACATTAGCAGGACAACAGCTCCTCGGGTTGAGTGTAAGGACCCAGTGCAACAGTTGCAGCAACAATTGCAATAAAGGACAAAATGAAAAAATCATAACCAGGCAAATAAAGTTATCCCTCCAATGTGAATCAAAAAGAGAGCTAAAAGTAATGACCTAATGAAGTTTATAAATGTGCCTTTGGTTGGCATTTTACATGTTGCTGTGTAGAACAAAAAAGAAATCACACAATCAGTGAAAACTGAAAACTATATTTTATTACTAGATTTTGTCTCTCACATTATTTTTTCACCTCCATCTCATCATATCACCCTCACCCATGGTGATGCATTCAATTTTTGTATGTTTGCATATGCATCATCTGTCTCCAGGTGTGTTTACCAGCTTAGATAATATCAGTGCCATGTTTTTTCATATATTTCTTCTTCCAGGAAAGTGGTTGATGCCCATCACAGGGAGAGGTGGGTCTCCAACAACACGTACTGGGAGCTCCGCAAAAACCCCGGCTTCATCAATATGGAATCTACAGTGAACCTGTGGTAGCACATGGATTGCCATGTCCACCGTATCGACAAGAACGCCGTTACCTATGCACAATAAGGTGTTAAGAGAAACATGTTAATGATAAAAAACATCCGTGTGCGTGGACTGCAGAGCTGAGGGATGGCCTGATGCCCAGCAACCCTGTCGAGGTTCTGTGGCACTGCCACGTGGTCATCCATCCATGGAAACATCCTGTAGGATCACCTTCATTGTGCTTGTGGAAGCTGGGTTGTCAGGGCAACAATCGTACCACTCCTATGTAGATCTTTCCTCAGCTCCTTTGACTTCTGAGTATGTCCTTGCCTTAGAAAGACACCCGAACAAGTCACATGATTTAGCGCTTTTTAGTTGAAGCCATTTGATTTCTGACAGCAGTTTGGGTTAGACTAGTCTCTGAAGTAGACCTTTTGATTACCTACGATACCGTGCATGTTTAGAGAGCAGCTTTCACTGGCATAAAGCCGTATTTACTATATCATCAATTATTGTAGAAAAAAAGAGGTATTTTTATAAAATATCTTGGACTCAGAATTTAGTGAAATAGCATTATGTGAATTGGCAGATTTTATTTATTTTTGCCTTTTAATACTGTTGAATCTGTGTGATAGCAGTACTCCCTCTGGGGAAACAACTCATTTAAAATTAATCTCGACTGCAGTAGAGGAGGTATGTCGTCCATAGATGGAATTTTTAATGAATATTTTCGAGCAGCGGCTCTCAAAGCTGATCATGTGGTGGAAGGAGAAGTAGGGTTGTAAATGTAAATCCTATTCTAGTGTTTTGGACACACCTATAACCTTTTACAGATGTTTTCTTTTTTTAAACTGTCAACATAGATCTGTCATGGTGTCCAGTTTCTCCTCAATGGGTTTCTGTGTAAATAGAGGGACAACCTCACCACCTCACCAGCCCTCGCGCTCCCCTGGCCCGCTGTCTAATTTCAAACATTGTTCCGTGAAACCAGCTCCTCTGAATCACATGGTTACATAAATACACACATAACTCCCTCCATATATAGTGGGCACACATTCAGCCTGCCCCTTCCCACCCCCACCCGAATGTGGTGCAGATTAACTGTCTTCAGTGAAGTAACAGACTCTCTCAAACATCAGACATGTATCTGAACCAAAGGTCTAAGAAAAGATGATGTAGTAGGTTGTAAAGCCCTTTGAGACACTTTTATGATTTTGGGCTTCATAAATAGACTTGACAGTGAAACATGAGGAAAACAGTCACAAATCTCCAGTACGAGGATAAACACTCACCTACATCCAGCTACACAAGTGTAGAGCTGCAATGTGCAATTAAATAATACTTAAATGATAAAAGATTATTTAATTAATTCATTTTTCTGTCAAAAAATAGTGACAAAAACAATGACAAATTGTCTTGAATTAACATCCTTGTTCTGACTAACAACAAAAACGTTAATTTTAAATTATATGAAACAAAGAAAAGTAGTAACTTTCCTCATTTGTGAAACTATTAACCAGCAACTGTTTGGTATTTTTCTGGATAGATTACCTACATTATTAATCAAGCATCAAAACAGGAGTACATTTTCTTTTGATTCATTAATTAATCAGTTAATTATGTGAGCACTCCATGACTCATTCAGCCAACAGCATACAGTGAGTCCATTATGAAACACCAGAGCCACCTACAGGCCGTCCCATGAAAATGCAGTTTCAGGATACTGTAAGTCAACAATATGAAAAACAGAATCTGCTCTTTTTTCCTTAAATGTTTTAGATGTTAAAGCCAAACAAGCTTGTACAATAACAAGAATCAAAGCTGATATTTTAATGTGTCTGATTCCCCAGAGACTTTACTGCTATGATCCTCTGCAAAGCACCAGTTACTTATTTGCAGTTTTGTGTATTTATTGCAAAGCAGATTAGCGTTAATGTTTTAACCAGTGTCCCCCTTTTGTGTTACAGAGTAAGAAAATATAAAACACACACACAGGTAGTCACACATTGTCCTCGTGTATGAGCACGTTTAAGTTGATTCCCCTCGTTCAGGACTGCAGGCGAGGACACCGAAGGAGAAAAAGAGTGAATATAAATATGTAGAATGAAAACTATGTGAAGCAAATCCATCTTGTGTGCACTGTTCATATGGTACTGTAGATTACAAACCAAAAAGGTAGTACTGCTTTGCATCCATATCCTCTTTTTTTCCCCCTTTTTTTTTACTGATGTGCTTTTAATTTTTATCCCTGATCACGAACTCAATGCTACAACTCGTCAGCATCAGTTTCACTTGCTGTGCCTTAATGCATTTATTAATGCCTCACCAACACACTACTGATAAGAATCCCCCTGCCAAGAAGGTATGCCATTAACAAGTCAACACATTATCCAGTCTCCACCTGCCTACAGATGATAAATTATATTGATAGACAGCGTTTAGGGTTTAGCTGTGGACAACATGTCTTAGCTTGAGTTTTTAAGGGAGAGATGTCTCTGACAGACAAGGGGGAAAAAAAGGTTTATTTGACTGTAAAATGCTTGCAGTGTTAAAAGATGTTCTGCACTGCTCTGCTACTCCAACATGTAACCAATACATTTTTGGTGATAACTGTAAATACAGCACATTTAGAAGATGGCTCACTACTGCAAAAGCTGATTGCTTTTTTCCTCCTACATCAGTGGGTTTTTTGTGTGTGTGTGTGTGTGTGTGTGGAGGGAGGGGCAATGCTTTGCGTAGTGTTTGGTCTCAGAGACTGTAGTGAAAAAAGAAGAAGAAAAAAAAATTCATGAAAACCTCCTCATGCTTTCTTCACCCATCTTCTACCTGCATGTCTAGACAACTTAGCCTGCCAATGAATGTTGCAGATGCCTTACAAAGAGAAAAAAGACAAAAAAAAAAAAGGATTTTGTTTTCTCAATTGGACGTCTCATGTGTTTTTGATTTGGACTGACATGTATCACGAAGCACTGTGTCAGCTCAGTTTCTTTCAAATCTATTCCCTAATGGGTACCTTCTAAAGTGCAATTTTAACAAAGTACATATCTTTCCATGAACACTGTACACTGCTGCTACATAGTGCTTGTTCTAATAAAACTGTAAAACTCAACTGATGATGAGTGTGTGGCTTATATGTAAAAGACTAAGCCATAAATCAACTTTTCTACTAAAAAAAAGGCAAGTTTACTTAGAAGTTGACTTATTTTTCTCTTTTTAAAAAAACGGGACTTAAACAACAGTCACCTGTATTATTTTATCTGATTCTATTTGAGTAGAAACAAGAACATTTTTTGATTATGCTTAGTACAAACATGTCTTGTTTAATACAACCACAAATACCGGCCTGTAGTTAATTTATAGAAAATTATCCTGATTTTTCTTTTCTAAATCACAAAAACTATTTGGCTCTATAAATAATTAAAATCAATGAATTAGAGATTTTCTTTGAAGATATTTTAAACATCCTGTTGTACGATCAACATGTGATTAGCTATTAAACCACACAAGTCAAGAGTGAATGAACCAGTGCCCAGGCCCTGGTGTAATTGCCTTAGTACTAATACAGCAGGACATGCAGCCTCATAAATTGATGGCTGTCAAGTGGTCAGCTCCCACGAGAGAAGTTTCATTCAATAACACCACAACGGCTCCAGGAGGCACCGCAGCAATCTGTTCTCTCGGTACCGTCTATTGAATGACCATAAACAGAAACCAACACTCGTTAACATTTAGTGTTTGGGTTTATTCTCTGGATTCATAAACATGTTGTCGCTGCTCTCCACCAGGGTTCAGTTCATACAGCAGAGGACACCAGTCAGTAAATTTATTAAATATATCACAAGATACTATGAGGCACACTGCAAGAAAAATGGCAACAGACCAGCAGAATGGCAATATGATGTTATATCTATTTTGAGAGTCAACCAGATAAAGTCAGCAGGGGTTGTACTGTATATTGCATACCGACAGATGGAAGAGTGGAAGTAGGGGAAAAAAATAAATAGTCAAAATAATCTCTCTTTTTCAATTCTCTTTCATTTTCAGGTGAATTCTGTTCATTCAAGTTTACCAGAATGGCAGGTATCTCTGTAGTAAATTAAAAGTTAAGATGTTCTATTGGTTGTCAAGAATACAGCTCAATATATTGCTGCTGCAGGGAACAACTATGTGGAATAAAAAATGTAATTAAGTCAAATGGAACCTAAAAACATCCAACTAAAAGAGAGGCAAAGGATTTCCACTAAAGTATCACTGGAAATGAATGTGGACAAATAAAGCACTGACAGCTCAAACTATGCATGTAAAAAGGTCATATGGTTGTGTTCCTACTTCATTTACACATGTACATTTGCTTAAATATGTTGGACATCTCAAGTAAAACATGACAAAAACATACAACCTGAAGACAAAATGTCATTTAGATTTGATTCTTAATATTGAGAAAGTTTGTCTCCTCATAAATACTGCCCTAAAGTTGCCTGATTCAAGTCAGTGTACTTTATATTACTTATTGTGGAGTATGATCTGCTGTGTGATGTACATAATTATAAAAATATACCTAGACCTTATATTGTCCACAGGGAGGAAGACTTGTGGGAAAAACAATCTACAGCCTTAGCTTATATGTGTGACAGTATAGGTGAAGCAAATGTTGCCGTGGTGGTTTTACTTGATGGAGGCCATGATCTTGATGTACTGGAGTGCGCTGTGTGCTGCGTCGTTGTGAGCGTTGCTACAGGAAATGCCTGTGCCGTGGCACACGGTGACCGGGGAGGTGGACAGCTCTGCCAGGCACTGGTACTGGCCATTCACCGTCAGCTCGTCTGCAAAACACGGCCACACGCTTTACAACATGACCACGACCAGCAGGAATGAATAACGCAGTGTTCTCTTTGGGTGCTTTCCATTCAGATAATTATGCTTCCTCTCGTCCTCCAGCCCGAAACCCAGAAATTGATGGAGATCTGCCATCATTAAGGATGTTCCAAAGTTATAATCCTCACGATTTTCATTAAATCAAACCCCAGCAATTTTTCTGCAATACCGAAATAGATTTGTATTCTGTAATTGTCTCTCTGTATAGTAGTTTTCATTGTTATTAGTGGAGTGTGCCATTCCCGCGCTGGATTCAAATTGCCTACCTACACAGGAGGGATTCACAGGAAACAATGCATGCATGTAATCCAGCGTTACCGTTTGTTCTCCCACAGCTGTATCAACGCTGTAATAAGTTACTGCTAATGCAATCCCAATATTTCCTACCGCCGCTGCTTCAAACTGAAAGCGTCCTACTGGCCAGAAAAAGGGGTGACAGGTAACGCAATGCATTTATCAAGGCGATCGTTCATCAAAATGTCTCTGCAAAGCAAGACAAACAGCATTCTCTGCATTTTTTCGTCTGCAGCGAATCATAAAAACACTCTACAACAAGCAACTTTGTTTCTTCTTTGCTCTGTTTTAAGTGCATCTTGGGTCAGAAAGCCTGTCCGAATATTTGTTCTCCACAGCTGTGGTTATCATTAGTCCTATAATGTCAGCCTGAGCCTGAAAAGGACAGACTTAATGTAGCTCCAGCTAATAAACTAATTTCAATAGTCTGCTGGTGTTTTTTCTATGATCTATAATCAGTACTGGAGCCACAGTCATAAGGCATCAGGCGTTTTCCTTTTAAACTGATGCAGGTGAGGGAAGCGAGGAGCCACGTTAGCTGAATGGAAAGCAGCCTGTATCTTTGAAACCGAGCAACACTAATGTAGTGTGTGTTTTCTTACCAATGTCGAAGTATGTGACCTCAAAGCCCTGCTCCTTGGACAGCTCCAGCATCATCTGAATGTAATCTGTGTTGGGAATACTCAGCGGGTTTCTTCGCAGTAAAGTTATCTTCTCCGCTGATGAGTTCCTTAAGTTCTCAAATCGGACACTTGGTTTAGGAGTCTGAAAAATGTAAAAACTTAAATGTAACACAAAAAAAGTTTTAAAGACACAATTTAAAGACTCTGGACTCAGAAATGTTGCAGCTGCATCCAGTGGTCACTTTACAAAGGCGAGAAGTATTTGACGTACCCATGTGATTTCAGAACAGCCTGACAGACTTTGAAGCTTTGCCACCATTTTCTCTGCAGCTGCCTTTTTTGCTGCCTTTTTTGAATTTCCTACAGCTGTCAGAACACAAGACAGAGATTAAGAACAGCATTAGCAACACAAAATTGCAGCCACTTTAGAAGATTTTACACAAATGTCTTTAAAAACAAAAACATACCCTTCTCTGACAGGGACTCCATTCGACAAGTAACAGTGAATTCTCTCTTGTGCGGCGGACCAGCCTCCATTAACACTGTGTATTCAGGAAGACGCCATCCTCTCTGCAACGCTAACTCCTGAAATGAAAGAGAAAATAATGAAAACAGGAAAAAACAGAGTTAGTATTTTATTTCAGAATACTTACTGTGCATGTAATACAGGACATATTGCTGTTGCAAACTTTCCCTACTTATGGTTCATCTTTTTTACTCAAGTTTGGGGCAGAAAATCTTCTAATAAATATGCACAGAAACTTGCTCATACACAATTACAAACAAGACATCTGCACACACACACACAGAAAAACAAAAACAGCACAGCTGTGATTTACTTGCCTGCAGTATCCCCACTGAGTTGGGATGGTTGTTTGTCTCTGCTACAACACCGTTACTCTCAGACTTCACAGGAACACTCCTGTTGGGAATTACATCAAAGCAGTTACCACAGCTGCAACAGATCAACTCTCACTACAGGCTGTCAGTAAAGCAGTTTCATGTATGCACTGCAACACTGCATTGCTAAAACGGCTAATATCAGACAGGATTTTGGCAAACTCAATTTAGGACTTCGGCGAACGATTATTTTCATTATCCACTAATCTGCAGGTTATTTCCTCAATTTATTATATCAGAAAATAGTGAAAATTTGACATTATAAATCACCACAGCCCAACCTGATATATTCAAATTGTTAATTTTGCCCAACCAAAAGTCTAAAAGCCAAATAAATTCAGTTTACCATCATAGAAGACAAATATCCACATCTGAGAACTTAAGCAGTACATTTTTGGCATTTTTGCTTAAAGAAAATGATGAATCGATTCCAATAACTGTTGCGAATTAATTTTACTTCAATAATAATTTCAGCTCCACTCACACTGTTCCAGCGTCTATCTGCAGAATATTCAGGGCAGCCTCTGCAGCCTGGTGTTTAGCAGCCTTTTTACTGGGACCTTGACCTGAGACAAAATACAATCATGCACATGACACTACAGATTATGTAATACGTTACAAAAACTATTTCACAGTCAGATGAAAAAAAAGCACCATAACCTCAAGTCACATAGCCACCCATAATGGCTAACAAAGAAATATGTCTGTAAGACAAAATTAAAATGTCTGTTTTAAACTCTGGAAGCCCACAAGGTGTTTTGTATTCCAGAAAGTAAAAAAAGGTTCAAACTGGAGGCTACTGGGAAGGACACATAGAAAAATCTGGAGAATAATCTGGCTGAAAGATGTTTGAAGATGTCAAATGTAGAGACTGGATTATTTCTCATCACCTCAACACTGACAGATTTGCAAATGCTTCTCATCCTCTTCTCTGGACCTGCACTGTTCTATCCCTGAAGTGAGATACCTTGGTTAAAAAAAAACAAGGCATATAGAGGATATATTTAGGAGTATACTGCAGCAACAGACACAACTGACAACAAAGCAGAAGTGACAAATAATAGGTTGCAGGCTAGAGTGCTCTTTCTGAATTATCAGCGCATGATTTTTGACTCAAATAAAAGGCTTCATCCAGTGACAGGCAGCCATCATCAACGCAGCAGGGGTGGGACTGTAACTCACCTATGCAGCGAACATCTCCGACTTGCACGCTGAAGACGAAGCTGGGTTGGTGAGCCTCTCCTTCAGCCTTCTCCATCAGATACACAGGAAGGTTGCCACTTTTAGTGCCATATTCATGCAGGATTTGTATAGGCGTCTTCGCGGGGTTGGTGCTCTGCGACTCATGTGTATTCAAGCTGCGCGCATTAAACAAGCAAATACAAACAGTTAACCAGGAGGACTGTGTTAACTGGGCTGTTGCCATTAGATGACTGCAAATCAGGACAGTTTACAGACCAGACATAATGAATACAAACAGCAGAACCAATTTACAGAAGGAAAAATTACTACAGAATAAAACTGATATGTCAACACTTGTGTTTAGTATTTAGATGCCAAATAATTCATTTTGTCAGCCAATATTGGCAGCTTACTAGCCACTACCAAAACTGTTCTTTCAGCTTTTTATAGGGGAATTTTAGTTTTAATTAGGGTTAGGGTCAGTGGCCTTAGTGTTTATAGATATTTAATGACAAATCAAAAAAAGGTGATGGCTTCATTAAGTAGCCTTCAAGGCTCACTGACAAAATCTATTGCCTGCAAACGTGCTGCCTCAACAGCATCAGAGTCAGAGCCATTGATCACCTAATGAAACTGTCACAATACCCAAGAAAGGTCTCAGTTTATTGTCAATACACACTAAGTGACCAGAAAAAGACATCTTGCGCAATGTAGTCCAATCTAATAAATCAATGACAACTGAATTTGGAAATGCCCATCTTCATGTAAATGGAGGTAGACATGTGCACATCTTCTATTCTGACTTACTAAAGTCCAGTCTCAATGCTTTTTCACAGACTTGACAAGCATTTTGCAAGGGCTCATGGCCTTCCCCACCGTGAAACTGACAAATGCTTAAGGGCTCAACCTTTTTGAGTCTGTAACACTGTAGACTTTCCACAATTTATAGTGCTCTAATGTTTAAAAACAGGCGTGACTTGTGAAGTATAAGCATTCAAAAACAAAACACTGAATGAGCTGTTATTACAATCAGAAAGTGTGCAACCACAATTCAGTTTTTATTAAACTGCACATGAAATCTGAGCCTCGCACTTTACTAACCACAGAAATGCCTCTGCACTTGCACATTTCCGCTGAGCACACACTATTAAGCTGATGTTAACTGAGGTCTGTGTGAGGTTGCTGCATGGTGGAAAGTATAGCTGATAGTAAAGCTCTTTTTTTTCAGAAAAGCCCCTGCCCACACTCACAGTACAACCAGTTGATCTCAGTCTTTTTAAAATTAAAAATAATTGAGAGAGGGGAATTAACAACAAACATAGAAAGAAAGGGGATATAATCTATCCAATTCATCAGACATCAAAACAAGTAAATATTAGAGAAAGAGGGAGAGGAAAGTACAAAACAAATCATGCTATGATGCTGGAGGGCTGAACTTACTGTAATATTAAAGACTGTTTTTCACATATAGATAAAGATTTTATGGCTTTGCAACTCAGGTTATCCACAAAGACAATAAAAAATTACATTAAATAGACTGAAGTGCGGTGTAAAGGTGGAGATGAGCAGCACAAGTTATATTTTAAATCATCACATATACTTTCTTTGGTATTCTTTGATACCAGTCCAAAATATTTCACTGTTGGTGCAGTCTCTCTCTAACTGTCGCTAGCTGACACATCATAGCTAACCGCTGTAACGTTAGGCCATTTGATATTCTGCTTTATTTGACATAAACTACACATGGGAGAGATTTGGCTGATTATTCTGCACATTTGACTCCAGAATTACATATAACGTTGTGACACAAATGGACAAGGAGGTGTGTCCATCAAACCTAAAATACTGTACGTTAGCCAGCTAAGCTAATCAGGGTAACGGTGAGTTAGCTCACTGACGTTAACACTGTCATCTCTTGTCATTCAATTAAAAGCACGTTTTCTCTGATGCTAACAGAGGGTCTTCTGTAGGATAATTTCCGAGGGTTAAATATTATCAATATATCTTCACAAGGCTGATAAAGCAGGATAGCATTAAGACCCAGTTCTACAAAATCTATCAGGTCAACAGTTAAGCTAGCTAACGAAAAAGAACCAAACGACCTGTCAAAATATAACACTTCTAGCCAGTTAATTATAGCATTTTCTTACAGTTTAAGTTCTCTGAAATTCCCATTGAGCTTCATTGGCAAAATTTAACTGTACTTGAGAAACTTTACAGCGTTCATTTTATTATAACTAGTTAAACTTGATATATTTAAACTCTTCAGAGTTACCAGAAGCTGTTAAATACTGTCAACACGTTATCGTTAATGGTTAGCAAACGTTAAACGCTTAAATTAGTAATAAGACAACTAACCTCGTGTCGGCGGTGGTTTTCACTGCTGGTGACTGATATCCCTCTTGAGACATGTTTACAATTTTCTGTCGTTTGTGGGCTGATTACAGACTCTTAATGTGGGTAAATGAATAAAATACCACTTTGAGATATTTTTCTCGTCATCTAGTTATGTTATCATTAAGAATATGAAGTGGCCTAAAAACCCCTAACAACTCTTCGTTGTATCCTGACCGGGGAAATATCCGAATTCAACATCATATCAACATCCGGGTCACCAGCCGGTCAACTGACGCCAGTGTGTGGAGCTGAACTGTTTACCGCCACCTATCGGTGATGGGGCCCAAGTGTCTGCCTCATAGTTAAAACTGTTCAGGGCTTTTAGGTAATAGTTCACTCGCAAAACAATTGTTCAAGTACTTATTTAAATCTTAGAGGTATTTAGAAACATGTACTAAAACACAGCAGTAGTATGCATATACTCTTTAATAGTAGGGCTGTTTGTCAACTGTCCTACTTCTAAATAACTTCTTATTTTATCATGGTTACAACAAAGAGTTTATCTTACAGGTCTGGCAGTAGCAAAAAAACAGCTTGCTGTCTGCAGTATGAACCCTCCTCGTATGTAAACTCAAAGACACTGGTTACTTTCATTGTTAGATATAATTTATTCAGAACAAGGGGCAGCCAGAAAACATGCCTCAAAGGCAGAAAATGTTTAAATTTGGTGTGAAGTGGCGTAAAAAGTTTGTTTTATTTTTGTTGAATATACACCCTTTATGAAATGTGTGGATGTATGTATGTATATGTGTGCACATGTCTATGAATGAGCAGGTGTATGTGTTTGTTAATGCATACACTGTAGGCACCGTAGTGAAGCCCTTACTTTGTGAGGAAATAGGGAGGGAGCTTGTTTTCTGTCTTTATGTGTAAAAAAAATAAATTTTAAAAATCATTTTGTGTATAAAATGTTAGAAAATTGTGAAAAGTTCTCAGAGTTCAAGATCAACAGTCCAAAACCCAAAGATATAGGTCTTTTTCACAGCACATATCTTTTTACTTGTCGGAGCAGGAAAAGCACAGGTTTTTTACAAATAATATTAACAATGGCTCTGTTCTATTCAAGTTTCCCAGCATGCATAGACTTATGTTATGAATGTATTGAAGGTTGCAGTTACATGCACATAAACAAACAGAATGAATAGAGGTCCAAATTACAAAACATTTTCACAATGGCAGTGCGTGAAAGATGTAATGTTTGATTGATAGAAAATTTATGTGCTTGAACTGCTTCAAATATTTCATGGATTTCTGATGTGTGATAACTGCATGTACTATACAGCCACATTAAATGACAACAGCAGCAATAATACAATCACTTTTGGGAGAATATATGGTAGTTGTGCCAGGAATATTGGGCTAATAGGGTCTGTCCAATAGCTATGTCTAAAAGTACATGGAAAAATAAAACAGAAAGAATAAAGAGTGGGAAATTGCATTTTGCTCGTCAATCAATGTGCATGATTAGCTCATAGAAATTAAACATTAAAAATCATGTAAAAATGCTTAATTTGAAAAAATATTGTTAAAAATTGTACCTGGCATATATAAAATTGTAAACAGTGAATGTAAGACAAAAACACTTGTGTCTCAGGGATCATCTGATGTGCGAGTTGATCACAGGCTGGGAGGAGGGGCTTTGGGGACCGGAAAGACCACTTTCTTCCTGAGTGAGAAGGCTGGCTGAGGCATCTGCTTTCTTACACCAGTATTATCAGTCTTTTGGCTAACATCTGCATTCACTTTTGTCAAGATGGACACAAGGTCATAACCGCTGGGGAAAACAAAAGATACGGTGAGGTAGTGAACTAAAAAAACTACAAAAGCCACGTATTATTAGTTATTCTCCAATTTCAAACTATCACATATCACAGCAGTAACTATAATTAGAGGTGGAAGAAGTATTCAAATCATTGACTTAAGTAAAAGTAGCAACAACACACAATAAAAATACTCCATTACAAGTAAAAGTCCTGCATTCAAAATTATAGTATGGAAGTATTAGTAGCATCAAATGGAAATACTCAACTAATACTCAGTACCTCAAAATTATATTTAAGTAAATGTACATAGTTACTTTCCACCACTGAAAAATCACATCACCCAACAGGTGATATTTTGTTTCACTAACCTGGGCACCATCTGGACAAGGTTTTGGCACAGTGATTGAATAAACCATGTGCCATTTGTCCTCTCTCTGAAAGAGACGAAAGAAGGAATGGTGGCCATTCCCATCAGGAAATCTGCATCAGATGGGATGGAGTCTTTGGCTTTAATAGAATCGCTGCAAACAAGAGGGTGTGCAGGGCCATCCGCCTCAATGTAAACAGCCTTCTGCTCGCTGGTGCCCTGGCAGGCCTGGATGAAAAACAGCTTGGGTTTTTCTGCCAAAGAGGAGCAATTTAATCCATTGACGGATTCCATCAGCTCCATAAGCTGGACAGCGTTGCCGTCCACACCATACACACTTCCCTCCCGGCCGTGGCTGAGAACGCAGCATACCAGGCAGTCCATCTGACTGTGGTCTCGTCTGCCGAGCTCCCGAAACACAGACAGCATCTTCTCGCTCTTACAGTCCCTGTGTATCACTACCTCAAAGCCAAGCCACTCAAACACTTTGTGCAGACACCCTGAAAGGCACAGATAAATGTAAATACATGATACAATACAATGTGCCCACATACAGACAGAGCAGGGATCAAAAACAAGCACCAGTTTTTATTTAAGATTTCCTAAATTAATTAATGAATTAATAAAACATAAGCTTACCTTCATCAACCATAGTCCCCTCCCGCTTCGAGAGATTTTTTGGGGAATTAGTGAAGTTGTAGTTGTTTATTATCAAGCAGATACCTCTCTTTCCTGCAGTCATGGTATATGTTCCCAAAACCTACAGAGATAAATGAGTTACCCAGCTTAAATGATTAAAGACAGGATTCAATGTAATACTTGTAATACAATAATGTCGATTTTGTTTTTGTCATAAGTTACACGTTCAAGTCAAAACATGCAGCACATTACTACTTACTTGAACATATGAACTTATATAACTAAGAAATAATAAATCACACACCCCAGTGTCTGTGTTTGTAGTCTGAGACGTCTGCTTTTCCGAGCAGGTCTCGTTTTCTTGAGACGGCAGCATTTTCATAGCATCAGTACTCACTATGGGACAGACAATCACAAGGTGGGAGGGCAATAATTTAAGGCAAAGATGAAGAGACAAAAATTATATTTGAATAATTAAAAAGGTCTGACATGTAATTTCACCTATTGCTTAATACAGAAAATACTTAAAATGACCTTTCGAGGAGGCACAGACGCTTGTTTCAGTGCTTAAACCTCTCAGTCCACGTGACAGGACGTCACATTCATCTCCACCATAAAACCGATCAGGAAAATCTAGGAAAGCGATACAAGAAGATTCAGAATAAATTCATCCGCTCCGCTGCACTTAAACAGGTTTAAATGTAAAACAACCAAACCAACACAAGACTCACCCACAGAGGTGTTGGAAGAATTCATGGTAGACTGTGTGGGACACAAAGGAAATGACCGTTAAAGACACAAAGAAATGTCCCGATTTATTTATCACATAACTGTGTTTTAATAATGATTCTCACCTCGGCCAATGGTTGGAATTCTTCTGAGAAGACGGAAAAAGGTAATTAGGATTATAATTCTCAACAAAATGGTTAAAAATACAACATATGTCCACTGTGAGTGCAGAGAGCACATTCACATATGAATCAATGTAGCATTTTTATAGCATTATTATTAGACGTGTTTGAGAATATAGGAAAAAAATACGATATATAAATTAAGTATGGATGCCCACCACCTAAGTTTTTGTTTGTTTGTTTTTATAACATATTTCATAATTATGAGACACTATATTATAATTATGAGGGGAAAAAAACACTTCGTAATGAAAAGAAAAGTTAGGTGGTGGGCTTTCACAATTATTATATTGGTTATTTGAAAAAGAAATTCACACCCACTTATCCTTACAGAATGATTGCTGTCATAAAAGCAAAGCACATTATGGTTCATTTATTTAACTATTTAAGATGAATATATACGATAATATTATCGTCCAAAGTTATCTTAAAATGTCTTGAAATATCCTTTAAGAAATCTCAGCCAGCAACATTTTTCCAAAATGCATACACAGTGTAATCGATTGACTGAAACCCCTCATGTTAACCAGTTATGGAGAAACAAGCAGGTATTCAGTTATTATAAAGTTTACCTGGTATTTCACACGAGCGAGTACTCTCATGATCTGAAGGTTGACAGACCTGATAAAGAACACAGAAAAAACAGACACTGCTGCAAACGGCTATTGCAGAAAGAATAATGTGTCATTAACTCCATGTTAACGACACTACAGAGATATGATGATAATATCATGGAAGACATCTTTCACTGCAACTCAGAGGGATTCAAAGAAATATCAAAGAATGTACCTGGTTTTGTTCTAAAGGGTGAGTCATAGACCTTGGTCGACATGTTTCTTGAGCTATAGGGCCGATGTGAGGTACTGTAGTTACAAATGACACAAGTAAATTAATAGTAATCTGATTAACAGACAGATTAATCAGCAATGTTGAAATCTTAATTATGTGCAGGAAGAGAGATTAACTGTTACAGCATCATCATCCTCATCTGTTTCGCCCTCTGCGTCAGTCCCTGCTTCTGCTTCCCCACCTCCTTAGTCTATGTGTGCATGTGTGTATGTGTGTGTGCATGTGTGCGTGGACGTGTACATGTTGTGGGGACATAAATCTGTTCACACACTCACATTGTGGGGACTCAACTCCCTTTCGTGGGACAAAACGCCCCAAAAGTCCCCACAATGTAAATGATTAAATGTTACGGTTATGACTTTGTTTAAGGTTAAGGGTAGATTAAGCGAGAGTCGGACTACATCCCAAGGATGTAGTTCCGTGTTGAACAGACACAAGTAAAAATCAATATCTTATTAAAAGAAATAAAAGATAAAATATTTAAAAGGTGCCAGAAAGGCTTCAGGGGTGGGGGAATAAAACAATCATCGCAGCCTCTGATCCTCAGTATATTTTCATGTGGTGTCCCCTACCAGGATGTGATTTGGTCAACCCTGCTTAGCTTTTTCTTTTTAGTTTTGCTAATTTACTTGTGAGCTACTGGTCCAATGGGATGGGAAATAGGGGTTGGAGGTAGGCAAGGGATTCGGGTAAGGTAAGGTTAGGGTCAGGCAAAGGGGTAGGGGTGTGGTTAGGGTTAGGTATGGAGGTAGGGGTAAGGATATTTGGTATAGGATAGGTTAAAAAAAGGCAGGGCAAAGGGTAGCAGGAAGGAGAGGCCAGGAAAATGTCAGTCAAGGAGCCCAAAAGGTGGTAAGGGTTGGTGTTAGGCATGTAGTGGCTAAGGTTAAGGTTGAGCGTAAGTCTGCATGGAATTAATGTCAGTCAATGTAATGTCTCCTTACGTGACTTCTTGGAGGACCTGCTGTTTCCCGTGTTGCTGTCTTGACCTCACCTCCCTGTCTGCACAGTTTTTCATTCCTGCTCCTGCTTTAACCCACCAGTCCTGTCGAATTCTGAAGTAAACTCTTTGACATTTGCAAAGAGACCTTTCTGTAACTTACCCTGCTGTGCTTTAAACTGGTTGATCTTTTCTTTCAACATGGGACAGACTTGCTGAAATATGTTCTCCAGTAAGTTTAGATTAGTGTCGCTGATGAGGTCCATGTGCTCCATCTCCAGGAAGACCTCCAGTGTAGTCTGAAAAGTTAAGCAAAATTTACAGTTACACTTAATTTTACCATATAGGTAATATGATAGCAGGAGCAGAATTCAAATTTAAGGATACATCAGATATAACTTACTTCAGAAATGTAGTTGTTGAGGTACTATGTATAAAATATAATTTGTATGTTTATGACTATGGCTCTTCTCTTCTCTTCAAACGTGTGTTTCAAACATTGACACTCACAACATTATCCTCCAGTTTTCTACGCGGAAGCTTTGGGTTTAGCAAGAACTTCATATCTCTCAAGTCATGATCGGTAATCTCCTCGGACAGGTTGTAGAGCAGCTTCCTAGAATTACAGAAAAATTATTAAAAGTAAGTAAAACTGTTCAGTTTAGCAATGAGGATGCGCCACTTTTCTCCCCTAATACAGATTGTGATATCTAAACCTATAGGGTTTTGGTTAATAGCAATTACTGATCCAATACAGATCTATACACCTCACTGAGCGCCTCTGATTGGGATCTTTTTCCACTGTATGTAGAGACTCTACTTTGATTAATTGATTAGTTAATGGTCAGAAAATTAGTCAGCAACAACATTTAATTGTTAAAGTCATATTTTAAGCAAAAATGTAAAATATGAATATTAGCTGTTTTTTGTGATACTAAATTGAATATCTTTCAGTTTTGGGCTGTTAGACATTGCACAGACCACCTGCTTTAAATCTGTACTTCAATGTTCACAAAGCAGTTATTTCTTTCTCAGAGTCTTTGTGTAACATCACCGTTTTAATAATTGTTGCACATTTTTTCCCCCACATTCTCAATTTTTTTTTTTACAGCTACAAATCTTTTCTACTCACTCACAAACGAGTTTCTCGTGCAAAATGAGTTTTTTCTCTATATCACTTCACATGCATCAAAATTTTACAGACCCTTATTTGAGTAGTAGGGTCGGAAGGTGTCATGGAGAAAAACAAAATCAAATTCATGATTTTGAATTAGTAATTCATGGTCTTGATTTTAAAAGTTGTGCTCTCTAATTGCTAATTTGTGCTCTAATTTAAATAATCCGTACCCTCGAATGAGTAATTCATGCTCTCGATTTAATAATCTGTGCACACTAATTATTATTATTTTTTTTTTCTCTCAATGACACCTCCATACATACCTTAACTATTTCATAAGTTCTGTATTGGTTCTGGTGCTGATCCAGTGCTGCATATCAGATTGATGCGTCACTATTAAGCAATGTATTTTCAAAGGTTTTTCTGTGAACTAAATCATACTTAATGATTTACATAAAAAACAGTGAAACGTAGGCAGACCACCTGTAGGGAGAGATAAGGCTCCTGGTTGTAGATGCTTGGTCAGGGAGCTCCAGGTCACGGACCAGACGGGTGCGTTGGATGATGAGGAGAAGCTCAGTCAGCAGGTGTGGTTGCTCGGCAGAGAGGTGGTCTTGATCCGCCAGACGAGAGAAGAGGTCACTAATCGACTCCACTGAGGTGGGGTTTCGGCCCAGGAGGTCAGTGCAAAGAAATGCTAAAGCCTTTTCCTCGTCCTTACGCAGGGCCTTCCCTACAGACAATAGCAGCTTCTGGAAATCCATTTTGTGTGCTGAAAACCAAAATAGATTCACTCAGACGTCTGGTTTTCCTGACAATAGTATGTGATAGCCTACATAACATCAGATGTTCTTTCCTCATTTATTTCCGCAATTTGATGTAGCGAAATTGATCACAGATAACATTGTTAATAATACCTACTGGATGGCATTCTGGAGGAGCTGAAGGGATTTTCTTTTTAGCGATTAGCCAATTTATCTACATGTTGCAACTTGTTTGGCCTATAGTTTGTGTGTGTGTGTGTGAGAGAGAGAGAGAGAGAGAGAGAAAGTGCATGCTAAGAAGTTATAGGAGGAAGAAGAAAATCGTTTATGGGAAAACAACTCTCAGGACAAAATAAGTGTCGAACAGTAGCATAAAGTATACATAACAACAGCCTGACATACCATCATATGGTCATTAACACTTACAGCTACTCCGCAGTCACTATGCAACAGCCACATTAGACTCGATTTAACCATTTAGCCAGATTTATCTACTTTAAAATACGCGTAGCGCAGCGTTACCTGTTAGGAGACGAGTTTTCAGCAGGTCTGACTGAACAGGAGATTTGTTGTCCACTTCAACATACTGCAGCCTACTCTAGGCGACTGTAGACTACTTTTACTATATATATTGATGTTTTGTTTTTGTTTTTTTCGCGCACACGAACTTTGCGAAGAAAGACCTAGCAGTTCCTTTCAAAACAAGTCATCAGATGAGGAAGTAGAAATCGAAAGTACAAGAGAGAGGGCGGCCCTGAGAGCCAGGAACTCGAAACTCCTGTTGGATCATGTGAGACGTCCACCTGTGTGACGTACGTGCCCTTATTTGGACTCACTCCAGTCTGACCTCTGTACATCAGCTGCCAAAACATGACAGGTAACAGGCTGCAACGGACAGTCAGGACTGCAGAAAGAATCACTGGTGCCAGCCTGCCCTCCATTCAGGACTTATACATGGCCAGAGTCAAGAGGAAACATCACTGCAGACCCATCACACGCTGGACACAACCTGTTCCAACTTCTCCCCTCTGATAGGCGCCAAAACAACCAGACACAAGAACAGTTTCTTCCCGCAGGCCATCACTCTGATGAACAATTAACATCAGTCACATAGTGTCAATAACCCTGTAAAACATCCACTTACCTACAAATTATAAATAATATATTACACAGTTTAAAATACACACTGTGTTTTAACATGTATGTCCATCTATAAATCCTGCATGCTGTATATACTGTATATAACCACCCACTTCATGTATATAAAGTAATCTATTACTTTACCCATTGAATATTTATTCATTTGCACTATTTGTATTTGTTTACACTCTAATCTACAGAACACTTCACTTGTAAATAGACAATGTTGTTGTTGGTCATTGTTACTTGTCACTTGTATCTTTGTTCGGCTTTGTTATACTTATTTGTAGCTGTACGTCTATTTCTACCTTCCTGTAAATTGTTTTGTGTGTAACATCAAGAGCAACTTAAAACCGGAGTCAAACTCCTTGTATGTGGACACATACTTGGCCAATAAAGCTGATTCTGATTCTGAAATTTGCCGACTGCTAAGTGTATTTGGATAGTCAAGGATATACAACTTACAGCCGTGACACATTCATTTATTCTACTTAAAATGAACAAACAGGCAATCCTACAAGTATTTTGGCAAGAATCGTTTCATCATCACGTAAAAGCGTTTACTTTTGATAGGGATATATCACATGGGAACATATGATAATAAAACGTAAGGGCATATCATAGTTCAAATGTTTAATCACCATTTTGAATCCGCGTGTAAGGTGTGTTAAACTGCAGGTAACCATAGCAACAATGCAGTTCCTTCATGTTACCAGTTGACAGTCAGGGGTAAGAAGGATTAAACAAACTTTTAAAAATGGATAACAATTTCCTTTTCTTTGGGCAGTGGATGTGATGATACACTTCAAGAGGTTCTGATATAGATAATAATGACGCCAGCGGAGGCCCCCACCCTGTCTATTAACCTTTATCAGTACACCTACCACTAATAAAGTATGTCAAGGATAAGGTCAACAAAACTGGCTATTGAGATCCACAGATGTCCTTTAAGTACCTGTAAGGATGTAATCATGAAATATTCCAGTTATTCAGTGGGAAAGAAATGATTAATAAAAGCTATCAACGTGGAAATATTATGAATTATTTGTAGAAGTGTGTGTTTGATTTGGGTTTGGACTTCAGGGTCTTGATGTGTCCTCTGCGTCTCACTCTGACACTGAGCCACGCCTGGGAGTTTGCTCCTGAGCTGTTGAATCTGAAGGACTCTGTAAAGGGGACACACACACACACACACACACACACACACACACAGGCTTAGCATTGTACACTTTTTATGTCACAGCAATGTTTATCCGTTCAGCCACATCTTCTACAAAAGAAAACCTTATACAGACACTTGTAGGTGACTAACTTTTTAATGGACCAGAGTCAAACAGTACTCAGTAACTCTGCTCTACCATTACAAGGCACTATCATGTCCCCGGCTCTGATTCGAAACTGAACTGAAAAACACACATTCATAAAAGAACACAAAGACTGGAGTCGAAACGATGCCAGTTCTGCTTTATGGTATGTTGAGTGAGTGGGATTTTACTTCAGGAATGTGAGGTGGGCGCTCTCAAAGCAATGTGGCGACCCAGGTTATTCCCCTTCTAAATCCTGGTTGTGTTCTTTCTTGTCATCTTTCTGAAAGCTGTTTTTCTTGGGCCCTGGCCTCTGAACCCAAGTTGCTGAGTCCACCACGGGGCCCCTGCAACCCACTTCAATTGGAGGCAGTTGCAGCTTCCATCTGCATCTCACTGCCTCCACTGCTGTGAGGATTTTAAGGGCCACTGGACTTTTTGCTATGCTGGAGAGTTGAATACATTTTGTCCCTTAGCCTAAAATCTTTATCAATAATAGGCTACCACTCACACAAAAGCAAAGACCTGTGGTAAATCCATGTCTACCCCAGTAGAGGAGGAAGTACTCAGATCTTGTACTTGTAAGTTGAAATACTCTGTTACAAGTAAAAGTGCAAAAGTACTGGCATTAAAATATACTCAAAGTACCTTTAATAAAATTAGAAAACATTAGCTAGCATAGTGTTAGACCCTGTATTAAAAGATCATTGAGGGAGTAACAGCAGGTTACAATCCAGTGTTTTGAATTTAAGAAGTGGAGTTGCCATTTTTTAAACATTTGAATCGCAGATTGTGCGATAAAACGTTTCAATTATACACAGTACATCAATTTACCCCAGAAAATATTTTGTCCAAAAATTACTTATTGTGCCTTTAAAGACCTCCTAACTAATCAGACCAATCAGTCTTCTCTCTGCTGCCAGTGGTGAGTTGAAATGCAATACCAGAAGCATTATCAGAAAAATTGTAGAAGCAGCATTTTAAAAGTTGTGCCTAGTCAAGGATTAGTTCATTTTAACTACTTTAAATACTGTTGAGTAGTTTAATCTATAGCAATGTGTTCAAGTTCATTACAGGCTTTCAATGTTAAAATAAATGTAGGGGAGTAAAAAGTATAAAGTAGTATAAAATGGTGTGGTGGGCCTACAAGTTAGTACCTCAAAGTTGTTTTTACAGTACTTCAGTAAATGTACTTAGTTATATTGCACCACTGTCTGCAACATATCTCCTTTGGTTACGGTCATTTAGCTGACACCTTCAGTATAACAGCTAATTTTGAGTGATATGATGACCAAAACATGTAAATAATAATAATCATCATCATTATTGTTGTTATTATTATTATAGTAGTAGTAGTAATAAAAACAAAATTAGACAGTAGTGATGTATCAGCTATAAGTAGTAGTGTGTGTGTGTGTGTGTGTGTGTGTGGTTGGACACTTACTGTCAGTGAAAAGGGAGTGTATAGTGGTGACGTGTCTCCGCCCCAGGCCGTGACTCCTGGACAGCACGCACTCCAGATAGATGTCCCAGAAGACCCGGGCCAGGTCCCAGAACAGCGCCGTGTGTTTGCTGTTGTCTGACGACCTGAGGAACACCATCAGGTCCCAGAAGGCGGGCACCGTGTCAGCGATCCTCGGGGAGCGCATCTCCAGCAGCAGAGCCGAGGAGGAGTCCCAGCACTGCGGGTTCGCCCGGTGGGCCGTCAGGGGGTCCTCGTGACCCGGCTTCTGGCCCTGCGGCGGCACGGCACACATGCAGCTCAGCACAAACACTGTGGCTACAGGTATGTTCAGGAGCACTGGGACCATCTGCAGAGGACACAGCACAGGTCAGCTGTTTCTACTACTGATTTATCAGAAAGGTTGAGTGTGAATATTGATTAAGCCTCATTACTAATTGAGATAGTTTAGTAGCTCAGTAAACACCTAAACTCCTAAAAACACACACATTCAATTCATCTATAACACCGGCCTTTATCTTAGTCTGTGTATTATAGGTTTAAAAATGTTAATTACTGGCTAATCATTCGCCATACAATCAACAATGTTAATAATCATCTGTTCTGCAAATCCAAATATGCAGATCAGGCCTGTAATTAACCAGAAAAACGGAATATAGGATCAAATATAAATAATAATATAAACGTAGCGTGAATAAAGAGCACTATTTTGCAATGAAAAAATGTACTTACCACTAAAGCTGGGCCGACTAACAAGACTACAGCGTTGATTGGACTTTTGTAAATATCTGTTGGGTCTTAATTGACGTCAGTGCCTCCCTCCTTTGCGAGCAGTGTTAGCCTACTGCTTGCCACGTTTATTAATGTGGTTTATAAAGAAATACAGCTTTATTTGTAGCCTAAGTTTTAACTTTAAGAAAATATTGCTGCCATTATCAATATTGCGTGAGACTCTTGATCACGTTCAGGGAATCAGGTTAGTTACACTCACTGATATTCATCCTTGCGATGTTGCATGTGCACTGTGAGGAAGGTGCAGTATCTGCAGGAGCAAAACTGACATTGATACACATTATTATTATTGAATGAGGAATTACTCTTGTTTAGTGAGCGTGTGTTATATGTGTTGGCTTGTTCTGCACACACTGATCCACCTGGTCATCAGGAGAAAACCCACTGGCTCTTCCAGCTCATAAATGATCCTTACAATATTTCTTATGTAAAGTATCTCCTGTAGGAGCCTCCCTGCTATCATATCCAAAAATAAGGAAATTTTAGTAAAGGGGTTTATTCGTCCTGGCTTGTACAGATTAGGATCCTGCCCAACAAGAGAAGCTGTATTTTACTTTTATGTCCAGCTGCTGAGACTCTGACCACATGATTGATCCACTTGATTAAAGGACAGGTACATTTTGTTTTTTAAATCTATCATAATACCTGTAGGGCAAATAACGATTATTTTCATTATTAATATGAATTATTAATGTGCTGAATATGTTCCCAAATTAATTGTTGTACAAAATGTCAGAAAATAGTGAAGAATGTCTGTCAAAAACAGCCCAAGTTGACATCTTAAAATTGGTCTTTTAGTCCGCCCAACAATCTAAAACCCAAAGATATTCAATTTACTATAATATAAGACCAGGAAAAGCAGCAAGTTCTGACATTTGATAAGTTGGAGCATCCAAATATTTGGCATTTTAGCTTGAAACATGTCTTTAATAATAATTTCTTAATAGAATAGTTGCAGATTAATTTTCTGTGGGTTGACTTATCGATTAATCGACTAATCGTTTCAGATCTACATGCCCGTATGTGCATTGGGCATGTGGGATGGTTAATCATTCCTCCTCTCTGTACTAGCCGTGAAGAGATCTATTCCTACTGCGATTTCACTGAAACGGGGGACAAAACCCACACTCCTCGTTCTGTGCAAAAATAGTTTCCAAAGTTCAAGTAAAGCTGATAAAAGGCTTCTGCAGTCTGAAGTAGCCAAAAGGTGGCTTTGCGTTAAGAAAATCAAATAGTTTGTGGCTCAAATAAAGAACAAATGTTATTTCTGTGACCATAGCTTTGAATTTCTGAATCTTCATTCAGAGCTTTAAGACAGTATGACATATTGTGCTTAATGTACAGCCAGGACGCAAGTTTTCAGTTCAAGATAAAAAGCCGACAGAAAACATAAGTAGTCTGACCTCAGACATTTGGGTGGTGCTGCTTTTTGTAAAAACAAGCTCAGTCATGAACAGTGTTCCAGAGAGTGGTGCACGAGTTACGTTTCTATGCTTTTACTGAAATGTCACATGCATACCTGATCTCAAATGCAATTACCTTCACAGTGAGAGGCCAATGCTAAATGTACTGGGTGGGTTTCTCACACAGTCATTCATTCTTCTGATGATGCAAAGAAGCAGGCTTTACGTCAATTTCCGCTGCAAAGCCTAAATTATAACTTTTAAATGAATACCATTTTCATATTCGTATTGAAACACAAAATATAATGTTAGGATGCTTCTAGACAGGAAGAGAGGCTGGAAGGTACAAATTATTATTATTAAATGAGAATTATTGTTTAGTGAGCATGTGCTATAAAGGAGGAACATTTCTAAGACACATCCACAGAGATCTTTTTCTCCCCAAACTGATCATCTCGGTCAAACAGATCAGTGATTCCCAACCAAGGGTATTTCTGCAGTTGCCAGGAGGTGCATGGAAAGATTGTGGAGTAGCTCAATTAACTTGAAAAAATAGAAATTATAATTTGCTTTTTAAATATTTTTTTGTACAAAAACACACGTGCACAAGACATTTGTTTTCTAATATTGCTATGTTGTATAAATAAAAGTTAGCTATAATCAAAGTTACATGTTGCCATAATTTCCTTCAGTTTCGTAGAGCAACATATTACATCTGCACACAGAATTTAACTCCTCATTTCAAATGTTAAATTCATTAAATGTCCATCAGAACAAGGATCCAAAAAGAGATCAACACTACATGTGTAGGAGCCCCAGCAGAACAGGCTGAAATCCTTCATCTCTTATGGAAAAGATACAGAGTGAACCTTATTAACATATTTAGAATATGTTTTCGATTTAGAAAGCCACACTGAGAAGAAAAAAAAATACAATATAGCACTATATAATCACCTAAAAACAGAATATAGAGTACCACAAACACACAACTCCCTGTAGAATAATACTGTCAGGGATACAAAGACGCCACAATGTGCAATACAGCCACTACAAGGGTTGATTAATACCACTTAATGAAGTTCTATAAGAACATTATAAGAATGTATTATAGTGACTTTTTATGAGGAAAGCAATGACAACAATGGCAAAAAACTTGCCTAGTTCAGTGTGGATAGCTAATATCAGTTAGAGCTAATCATTCAGCTTTAGAAGGAGTCTGGAGTCTTGTCATCACCGACCTAAGCTAAGCTAAGCTAAGCTATATGTCTCCTGGCTGTAGCTTCATATTTAATGGACAGATATGAGAGTGGTATCAATCTTCTCATCTAACTCTTGACAAGAAAGCGAATAAGCGTATTTCCCAAAACTATTTCTTAAGCAACAGTGTCTGAAATACACTGAAATTAGTTAATTAAATTGTCTGTGCTTTCTAAAAACTGAATTGTTAATAACACCCTAAAAGGATAAAAGAGTTCTAAGTAATGACACCGACTAAGACCATGAACAATGTGAAGTGCAGTAATATATGCAGCGGTCACATGTATATTGAAGTGTTGTCTACACCAATTCATAAAGTTAAGATGTAACTAATATTAAAGTTAACCAGTTGCTGTCTTAAATGTGTCATATAGCAGTGATAGTCCAGGAGATAAAGTCAGTTCACTGATGATTTGGCAGGAAAAACCACAGAAACGCTCAGATAAAATTTGTCAGTAGTTTATTCATCGGTCCAACTGTACATGATGCAGTGAGAGAGGGACACCAGACGATGAGTAACATGGAGGATTACAACGATGCCAGTGCTATGGCAGCACCTGGAACACACCAACTATCAGCTGGACTGGAAATAATAGCCCTGTGCAAGGAAACTGTTCAGGCCTCAATATGCACAGGCACCATACAGCGTGTTTTGTGTATGTGTGTGTGCGTGTGTGTGATTTAAAAATATCAGATCGGATGAAAAACACACAAAAATGATTTTCAGTTCCACAAATGTAAAAGGGTGCTCTCTCGCTTTTTCGTTGGAAATATTAATTCAGTTCTTTTTTCTTTTATTTGTCCATTCATAGTTTGAGTATGTTGAAGTGAAGTGAAACGAGACGTGGGAGTGGCCAAATACAAAAGATTAGCTGATTAGCAGAGGTTTTTGTAATTCCATTTCTACACTGATATCATTATTACCCATACTTTTGTGCAATATCTCTCTTTGCATAGTAAATAAAAGTTAAATGTTTTTGTTGTTGACATGCACCTATCTTTTGTAGCATATTTTTCTTGCAGATTTTGGGGACTCCCATATAGAATTATAAGCCCACTATAGTGATTGCATGCAGCGTTTCCAGTAGAGCTGAACTTGATTTCTACTAAGAGTTTATGAGAGCAAAAGGTTAAGCCAGTATAGTGGGTGTTGATGAGGACTGTTACGTGAGACCTGGCTGGACAGGTAAGCGCCTGCATGGACAGACTTCATGCCCTCAGCAGTAGGAGAGGCACCACTGGCTGCAGACAGAGGGGAAAGTGCTCTGTGTGCAACAACATCCATATGTTCATGTGATTGGTTCTTTGGCTTTTGAGTCACTGTTGAAGATACTTCAGGGGGGGGAAATCTTAATCTGACGTGATATCAGTCTGAATCCCTCTAGAACTGACATGCTTCTCCTCGACGCCACAGCTGCTCTGTCCGCTGTCGTGGCTCTTAACCTTTGACCTCCGCCCCGGACAATCACAGGAGGCTGTGCAGCACGCGATTACAATTTTGGCCCCAATCACTATTGCAGTTTTTTTCAATAACATTGCCAAAAACACCCGCTATACAACATGCTAAGATAAAAAACAAAAGCAATTGATGTCCTTGTAAAATATGCTGTTAATTCCAAACCTGAACTCTTTATTTATGTACAATTTTGTGCGTGTGCATTCACTACGTGGTCTGCACCCTTAAGGGTCCACACATGCAGCCTCCTTAATCATCTACAGCACCTAAACGTGAACTATAGGAGCTTTAAACGGCTTTCCACTGGGTTTGGTTTTTAACGAGGCTTTCTCCTGCATTAGATGATTGTGTTTTTTTTTTCTCTTTGTATGTTTTTTTGCGGTATATTCATAGCTTTCGTAGCCATGCAGAGCCCTGCAGAGAGGGCTCTTCATGCCAGGGGGCCAGCAAGCAGCACGCTTTGTGCGGATAATCATGCCAGGTGAGAGAGTGGTGTGGATTCCGCCTGAACGCCTGTGCACTGGCACTAAAGGATGGAAGAGGAGCTCTGTCACTCTAGAGATCAGGGTGGGGGTGTGGGTTTGTTACATGGGTGAGGTGGAGTTGAAAAGGCTGCATTTCTAATGTCACTACGATGGAATTTGTTAAAATGTCCACTATGTCTTTTTCAAGTAAATCTAATGCCAAAGATCAGCAGCAATAAGTGCAGTCCAGCTGTCAGGTAGCCAACTAAGGAAGCCTTGGAGGAGTCCGTCTGTGATAACCATCTCTCCTTGGGTTAAATGGCTGAGGCGTTGGGGTCGTATCGCCGTTTCTTCACATTTCTTATGAGGAGACAAGAAACAGGAGTCAGCGTGTGCTATAGTCACGTCTGTAACAGCTAGTGCAACCTGGACAAGCAACCACACTCATCTCTTCAGTTTACAATAGTAGACAAATGCCACAAACAATTCTTGAACTATTGTTATATTCAAGAGCGGAAAATAAAAATGTTCCCCGTGGTACTCCGTGCAATTTGTGAGGTCTTCAAGATCTAAAATGCTGAAGACATTAAAGTGAGGAAAGGCTGGTCCATGTTGGCCAGTTCAGCCTTGACTGCAAAGAGGCAGTCAGAGGTATTTATATTCACAAACCTTTACGTCCCAATTCATGATGATTGAAAGTAAACATACTAACATAACGACCAGCATTAAGAGAATATTTTTATTTAGGATCCATTCCACTTAAGTTTTTAGATTCTCTTTTGTGTTACGATTTGTGACACTGAGCATTGGATAGAAGTGACCTAAATGAAAAAAAGTCTACTTTCAAATTAGCTAATAACTGAGCTTTGAAGGTCTATGAATATAAATATCGTCCGTTGCCTTCTTGTAGACAAATGCCGACCGGCTTGTGCGTGCAACATCAGTTTACAAGGTGAAGAAGTGTAGGAGACATGTCTCGTTACCAGTTTTGATGAGAAAGACATTAGTTCCACTCATAACATAACCATCTGGGAGGAAAGAGCTAACATAAAATATACTCTATAGAGGAGGGAAAGAGGAGACGACCACATAAACAACAACCACAGCAGCAGCAGCAGCAGCAACAATAACTACTACCACAACAGTGGGACAACAACGAATACGACACCAGGAGTGATGCATAACCTCCCCGTACTGTGGCTTGTTGTGGGGCTTCTATCACTCTGTCATGCACTTGTTCCAATAGTAGGCCAGTTGAAGGTGGCACTATTGCTGTGCGTGGTTCATGCAGTGCAATGCGCCGTGTCTGTACCAGGTCTGTGAAGCAGGCAGCAATGGCAGCTGGTGTGGGCGGGTCCGAGAGTCCTGCTCTGCTCTAGGGCGGAGCCTGGCCATCAAGGTGGGTGTGGCCAGCCATGGCACAAAGGCTGCAGCCAACAATAAGGTCCTGGCTTCTGTCTGTGTGTGTCTCTCTCTCTCTCTCTCTCTGTCGCTCTCACCACTCCATTTAAAGTCTCACCCTCGAACAGTAACGGATTGAGAAAAAGATCATGGAAGCGATGAGAGCACGACAACCCTGGACCAAATCACTCTGGGTTCGGCTCAGCCTTTGTGCAATGAACTGACCTCCTTCTAATCAACAAGTCAACATGCAGAAATGTTTTGTTTCTTATTCTGTTTTCTTTACTTCTTTCTTTTTTTTTTTTTTTTTTTTTTTTTTTGGTTTTGGTGACATCCATGATGCTTTGCTACCTGGCATGCTTTGGTGGCTGCAGGATTGTATTTCTCAGTTACTCCTTAGGCCTATTTAGATTAAGATGTGTAACACCCCTGTTGCTCAAGACAGCAGGCTAATCAGCGGTAGACTGGAACTTATTAAACATAATCTACTGTACAATAAAGTACATTTCCTGGCTACACAGAGATATGTTAGAGCCTAGGCCTATCTTTGGATTTCAGAGGGGAAATAAGATTTAAACTTATCAATACAAGCTTTTTTTTCTTTTTTTTTACCATTTAGCTGTTAAAAGTATTCTTTCCCCTCTGTTATCAGGTCCTTCACTGAACATGCATGTCAAGCATTGAGCTCTGCCCGTCCAATCAGTTTGAGGTTCTGCTACAGATCCACAGATGACCCCCACATGGAGCCCAGTGTCTCTCCAAATCACCCTTTACACATCTATACCCATGGATCATCCACATCCTCTTCTATAAAACAACCAGGACTGCACACTGGATGAGGTTGAGCAGTTCAGATACGTGTTACTCGTGTGTTTTCCATCTCAGTGTAACATGCTTTTATGTTTGTATATTGTCCCCACCCTGGGGTCCATATTCTGTAGCAGGAGCTCAAACCCTGGTGTCTAGAAGCAGCAGGGATGCTAGAGTAACAGCAGGAGAGGCATGCGGCGTGTTGCTTACTTAAAGCCCCATCCAGTCCCCCCCAGCACTATGGCAGCCACAAGGATGGCTCCGGCGATGGAGCCTATTATTAGATTGGTGGCACTAGGACCTGTAAAGGGTTATGGGGAAAAAGACATGAGTTCCTATACTCACTTACTGTATAAATAACATGTAACTGTACAATGACGATTTCACATGGAACAGAAAACATAACCATAAGTATACTATTACAGTAAAATGACTGAGTATTTTGCATGCCCCCTTTAGTGTGTAACATGAAGATAATGAAGTAGAGGCCCTGGGAATTTTTACATTTATCTGGTGTCAGTTGAGGTAGTGATTATCAGTGGTTTGTCTGTTAAGGTTGTGCAGAAGACTAGACCCTGGGTATCCATCACTATAAAGGTTTAATTAACCAGAGATTGACAGGTGATGTGTATATGTGGCCTGCAGTATGAGCAGTAGAAAATGTTTTTAGGGGTCCCAGTCACCACACAGCCTACCACTGACTGACAAGCCAGGTCACTAACTGGACACTTCTCAGGACTGTTTTCCGTCTAAATGCCCCACATGCCCCAGAAAGGAGAGGATCACAGGAGCAACCACATAACGACTAAGAATAAGAGAAAGAAAAGGGACAAGAAGAAGAAGAGGGAGGATGAAGAAAGAGGCTTGTAGTAATGGGGAACAACAGGAAGTGGCAGGAGAGGAGGAGGAGGAGGAGGAGGAGAGGGAATCCATCAATCAATCACACAACACTGAAAACATCCAATCACATGACAATTATATGGTCATCACCAACACACAAGAAAACACAAAGCCACCGGGACGCACACACGGGCTCAGGCCGGCTCACGAGACCGCCCGCACACTGAGGCACCACTATGAGAGGAAGAGCTGTGAAAGGGTTAAAGATGCTTACTCTATTCCCCACCCTGTGCCTCCAAAAATCACCCCCAGGGCCAGAATGGTCCCTGCTACTGCCCCTATCAGCCTGTTAGTGGCCACGCTCACTGTGCAGAGGGAAAAGGAGCATTATTACCACCCTGTCAAAAACAAACAGCAGGCTTCTGCTTCAGAGTCATGGATGTAGACACGGTTCCCTCTGTGACGCTTCCCACCCCCGTAACCACCTCCCCCGTCCCCCTGTGGTCAAAGTATCAGGTGTACAGCTGAACTGTATGTTCATTTCATCTTCTGAATCAAACTAAACAAATGTAACACTGCTTTTTTATCCTCCTTCAGTCTCCATTTAACATGGAAAGTCTTTACGACCCCAGTACACCTGTGAAACTCACGTCTACGAATCTGTGCTGACTCAGATCTTAACAGTGTGACCGAGAATGACATTGCATTATTGCAGAACAACATGTACAGCATATAAGTCAGTGTGAATCTCGGCTAAATCAAATGAGTGCACTTAAACGTGTGTGGTATTCGTTCTATCAGATGCCAGAGGTTGAAAGAGGTGGAAACCGACCCTTGGGTCCTTCCTCCTGAGTGGCCTCAGGCTCTTTAGGCGGATCAGGCATGCTACAGTCTGTCCCCGCCCAGGTGGTGTCACAGGTGCATGTGGCTTCATTGTTGCACACCTGTACAGATCAGACAGAAATAGATGAGGTGACGAGGGGAACGTAAGAGCTGGAAATAAAGGTGCTGACACACTGAGGTACGTTTTGGGAACCATCCCCATTGACGTCTTCACATTGTGCATTTATAGAAGGTTATTACTCATCCACAGTAAATACAGGCTCCCACAGAGACTTACCACAGTGTAAAGATGATCAGACACCATAAAAGGTTAATAAAGATAAAGAAACTGTGGAAACTGATTGTGATGAATTCTATCACTGCTCTACAATGGCATTTGTTTTTGCCAGGTCAGCTTTGTAAAGACGGATTTCTGATAGCAGAGCCGCTCTAAAGGCAGAACTTAATGTAATTGGTCGAATTACACAACAACGGCTGGAGCCCAATAGGCCTTTCTCACAGCAGACATTTTGACTTGTGATAGTAGGAAAAGCACAGGTGTTACTAATAACATTAACGATGGCTCTGCTCTATTCAAGTGTCCCAGTAAGCCATGACAGTGTGACAGTGAGCCAACATACACAATACCAGGACCATGAAACTGAAGCAGCTAAATGGAATTCAGCCATTACTAATTTTATTATTTACACATGTGCTTTTCTTACTGTGACATGTCAAAATGTCTCCTGTGAAAAAGGCCTAAAGAAGTTAACTTATGAGAACTATAGTAGCACTGTGTCCACTAACCGAAAAAATAACAGACCTTTCTCACAGAGGACATTTTGACTTGTCAAACACAGATGTAGCTAATAGCAGCTCCGCAGCATTAAATGTACCAACAGGTAAGACAAAGAAGCATGGCGAGGCAGCCTTTTTGTTACTATGGACCAAAATGTTACTGTGCTAATGTTACTATGGAGTAGCCTGCCCATATATGACATGTGGCTCCTGTAAATTCTTTTAATTCCTATAAGTCTACCCACACAGGTGTTTTCACTTATGTTGCCTGATGCATGATGAGCTCATCATCTCCGTCACTCTCCTGTTACTTAGTTGCACCTGTTAGGGTGGGGCAATTTCCGCCTTTATAACGCTTATCGTAAAGTTTGGCGACATCTTATGATTACAAGCCGCTCCACCCACCTTCCACCTGTGCAGAGGTCTAATCAGCCAGAGTGATTGGGTGTGCACTACCTTTCGAATCTTGTTTATAAGCAGTCTATAGCCTTGCTTTTATTGAATATTACCTAAAGTTTTATTCTGTTTTTATTCTTGGTATTCTACTCTCATTTAATTGCATTTTAATGTTTGTGTTTCTCACCTTTTAATGTGTTTAAATGTTTGTTTTTTTATTTATAAAATTTGACTTAAAAAACGTTGAGTTGCATTTAATGTGTGACAGGTGCCATAAAAATAAAGTTTATTAGTAATATAATTATATATTATTGATGACTGCATTTCATTTAAGTGTGTCAGTGCTAACAAAACCATCATTAATGTCACACCTGTGCTTTTCCAGTGTAAATGTCAGTGAGAAATGTCTACATAGACAAACTGTAACTGAAGTTATTAGCAAATAAGGTAGGCCAGACACGAGACTGAAGTCTGTAAGTATAGTATTTATTGTACAGGCTTACTTAAAGTGACGTCTGTCCCAAGCAAATGCTATTAAGCCTTGCTAGACCACAAAGAGTAACAAGATTTTTTTTTTTTGTTGGTCGGTTGGTCTGTTCCCAGAGGATGAACACTTTAAATAGCATTTGCAATTTAAGTATCTACATTTACAATTTTCACCCTTTTTCATACTGAAGAAAGTCACAAAACTCAAAAATCCAGAAAATTAAATGTGAATTGTAGGTTAGTTTACACCAGGACTCACCCCATGGGCAGAGCACACCTGTCCATTAGGTCCACTAGGGCAAGTGCTCATGTTGAGTGACTGGATGGGCAGACACTTGTGGTCAAGGCACATCATTGACGGCCCACAGGGAGTCCCATCCTCCACATAGCCTAAATCGGTCTCATCATCCAAAAGGACATGGCCACCACTGTGAGGACAGGTAGGAGGGAAGGAAAGGTGGAGAAAGATAAGGACAGAGGAGAGGCGAGGAGAGGAGGAGGGAATAAAAACTCATACAAGGAAGATTAAAGCAAGAGTGACAAGAACGGGACTCCTGACTATAGTAATTCTTTTCCACGACATGAACAGGTCTTATTATAAAGTGCACACGTGTTTACCTGCAGTCTACCAGCCTGCCTTGATGGTTGAAGGAGGCTGGGGTAATATCTCCTTTCATTGTTCCGATGCGAGGGTTGCGGCCAATGTTGGTACACAAAAGGTAACCACAGAAGACATCACTGAAAAAGACAACAGAGAGAAATCTGTGCAGACGCCAGCCTTCTTCTTAATATATATTTTGACTTGTCAGGTCTTCCACATCTATCATCCCTTTTAAATCCTGTCTTAAGACCCATTTTTTTACACCTGCGTTTGAGGCCTCTAAATAAATACGACTAGATGATTGCTTTAATTTAGTCTGTTACAGTTAATTACATATTTATTTTTGTTTTAATTATTTAATTGTACTTTAAATTTCTCTGTAAAGCACTTTTTAAATGTGCTCTATATATAAATTGACTTGACTTGACTCGACTCGACAGTCCCTTCATAGTAAGTCATTAAATGTTTTCAGTTGAAAGCAATCTAATGTTCAGAAATCAGTCTTTTAAAATGGATGTATTAAGAGAGCAGGAATCGTCGTGGCAAGTCAGCCTTGCCGTCAAAACACAGCAGCTAATGAACTGAACCTGTCAATTATTGCTCTAAAACTTCTCCAGAGCCTAGAACAGCTATTTTATGTATGTAATGCCATTGCAATGCAAAGTCTATGGGCTGGGTCTGCAGGCTCAGGGAAGGAGGCACTAATGTGGAGTGGGCCGCATCCTGGAGGAGTAAAAAACGTTTTAGGCATATGAGCTAGGTGAACAACTTTCATTGGAATGAATAGCTGCCACCTTGGGGTCCGGTATTCTTAAAATACACTAAATGCTTTTAAGGACAGTGTTCCTGTAAATGATTTGCCCTCTGTTGCCCTCTATTGGTTGGCTCCAAAAAGACTTGAATCTCCTCCCTTGTCAGTATAATAAAGAAGAACCAAAGCTCAGCCTCTGTGTAGAAATAGAAAGAACTGTCATGCTGACGTGTATCGAGGACATACCATAGTTCATTTAATTAGTCTTCCTTTGAAACTCACTGTTTGCTACACTGGATCCATTTGTCTCCATCCTTCCCACAGTTGCCCTTCTCTGTGCCCTCCGTGTTCAGCTTCTCATAGCAGAACTTCTCAGAGCCTCCGGACTCTGAGGGAAAGAGAGCAGGGGTGAACTGCACAGCACTGACTACAAAAAGTCTCTTTTCGTACAGCATATCTGTTTGATGATAGCTCCACTAGTTACACTAATACGAGATGAAGTGAACCAAAGGAATATTAATCTTACTTGACCCCCAGATGTATTTACACTGGTTCTCTCTGGTCTTGCACTCTCCATTGTAGCAGCGGCCCTTCAGACAGAGAGAATGAGACAGTAAATACATTCTCAGTCTGCTGCTCCCAAACTGCTACTCTGATGCATGACTGCTCCTTTTATGGACCAATACGTTTTCTAATGTCATCAGTCTGCGTACCTGGTTTATCTGGCAGAGGTAACCGTCTTGTTTATGAAGGTTGGGAGGGCACTGCAAACAGTCACAAACACAAGAGACTTCTTCTTAACCATGCACATTATCTTCAACATGCAAAGAATGAACAGTTTGAAACCATACAAAAGCAAAAAAACGAAAGAAACAGTGCAACACAAGAACACCTGTCCAGAGTCCCCAGAGCAGGTCTCTGAGATATCACAGTCGTTCACAGCATAGCGGCAACTGTAACCTCGTGGATAAAACTGGCAAGGAAAGGAGAGAAGTTTTAGAAGAAGAAGAAGAATTAAGGCTTCAGATGTATAAATTAATATTTTGTGCTGTAAAACTTTAAGAAAAGACCAAACTCATACCAGACATGTGTTATTGCAGCATGGGCCATCACTGCAGTGTGCCCCATTGGCGAGGGAACACTTCTTGCAGCATTCCTTGTAGCACTCCTGAAAATAAACATTGAAAGAGCTTCATCCACCCGAACAACCATGACGACAACAACAAACACACTCGACTCAACTGAAGTAAAAGAAACTCACTGTTCTCGCTCCGCAGTCACACTCCTCTCCCACTTCTACAAATCCATTACCGCATTCTGTTGCCTCGAACAGCTGCCAGAAGAAGACAGGAGAGTGTGAGGTGAAGGATGTGTGATTCATGACAGTTGTGACGTGTAAAAAGAGCGGGGCAGAGCTGTGGGGATCTAACCTTCGTCGGCCTGTTAAACAGACACGAGCCTCCACCTTTCAAAAGAAACTCCTTGTAGTCTGAGATGCTGCATTTGGAGAATTTCCGTGGGTGTTGGATCCTGAAGAGAGAGAATACCAGGTGATAATTCACCAGAAGTGTAAGTGAAGAAGAATGAGGACGGAAGCATGGTTCAAAATGCTGTGGGGTGCCAGGGTTTTGTAGCGGGAGTGTATCTATGTTCCCAGGGTCCTATGTTCCCCAGCTCAATATCCTCTTAATGTGACACATTAAGGAGACCTTTCAGTGGTTTTATGTTCTGATATTTTTTCCCTAGGTCAAATGTTCAATGTATGTTTCCTTGAGTAAATGGGTTGAAATCACCCACCTACAGCTTATAGCCTACTGATGTTATGCTCCTTGAAACCTGCGCCCTCAAATTTGTGGGCAAGACCGTTTTCATTGATATTTCCACAGTGGCAGAACGGATTTTTACCATTCAAACTGCTTTTGAAACGTACGTCTCCCTTTGTTCTTTTGCAATTTCAACTGCGAAGATAGCCCTTACCAATCTCTTACAACACTAGTTTATATCAAGAGACACACATGCTGGAAACATAGGACCCTGTGAACATAGGGATGAGCCCTTTTTTAAGCCGCCATAAGCAAGACATTAGCGCATCCACAATCTTTGTTTTTCACTTGTGTATTGTTCCTGCTATCTATTAGTGTTACTGTGCATGTTCACAAATTCTTTTTAATACCTTCTAAGGCCTTCTTGTGAGGAAACTAGACGTTTTAAGACCTGCAGATACCCTGTGAGAATGCTGTCAGAATATTATGAGAACAAAGTCAAAGCATGGATCAGTCTACACTGAAATTATGTCAGATTAAGATCTTGGTTCATTTATTTTACACGACTGCTATCTGTAATGCATCAAGCAGCTTATATGCTTTCGGTCTAAGTAAGTACAGCTTAACAGTCTGATGTTATCAGACTGTTAAACTGTTAAACATCAGACTGCTTTTTCCTGACTGTTAAACAGTCTGATAACATCAGACTGCATTATTGTTCCACTATCGCACTCTTTTGTGTGTGTGTGTGTGTGTGTGTGTATGAGTGGTATGTTGGACATTACCCAGTGTCCTCCATTACGCAGCCAGTCCATGTCTCAGCACAACCACATTCCTCTGCAGACAGGAAAGAGAGAACAGAAAAACCACAGAAAGAGAGAGGGAGAGAGACGAAATAGTGCACAGGAAGAAGACAATTAAAGTACTCAAATAAAATATGTTAACGTGATTGTATTTCCACTTTATCGTCTCAGAGATAATCTGCATTGATCAGTGGATTTGGCACCTGATTTCCAAACCTTTCAGCTGAATAAGGAAGAAATCCTTCACTTAATTTTTTTCCCTGACGTACTCACAATCTCCTATCAAGCTCGGCCCGTTCTGGGATCATAAAAATAACCTCTCTGATGGTTGAGCTTGCAGTCTTCAAACATGGCAGCTGTTAAGGCTCTGACTTTGCCTCATTAAGCACTGTGATAAAAATATGATCTTAAAACGAATCCTTCTCAAGCATGACTCAACTAAGTCTACTTCTGGACCACTTTTTCCAAGACAATCGGTGCATCTCTCCATCTGTCACTCCTGGCATAAGATAAGAGTTGACATAGGACAGGTTGGTCCAGTCAAAAGGCTTTTTTTTTTTGGTTTTATAGGGGCCATCTGCTGTTTTAAAAAGACATTTAAGTGTCTAGACCTCAAATCTAAGACAACCCCACTTTTCCAAATGTAATTTACAGTAAAAATGTACCCTGTTATATTCAGGCCATAAAGTACTTATAGTAGATTGCTTTTATGTAACTGAGATGTTCAGCACTATGAGATTTGAAGGGTCAGTTAACACAAAACAACATATTATCCTACTTACGCTGAGAGGTATCTAGCCCTGCCAACAGTTTTGGGTTATTTGCTGAAGTTGTAAAATATCTCCTGTCACTGCAATACAATGGATTGTAAATGAATTTCTGATGCACAAAGCACTGAAAAATGCAAAAGAAACATGCCTTTTAAACAACCATGTGTCTGAATAATCAGGTCAACCCACAGACCTCTCTGCAGACGGTTTTACTGAGAACTATTTTCTACCAAACATTAAAAATTGGGAGAAAAAGAACAGCAGAAATCTCAGCGCATGATATCTCAAAACCTCAAAATTTGGCACTTTTGTCCAAAGTAACTTAAAATAAGTGCATTTAACTTCATTTAACGTTAACTTAATACAAGAGCTTGCATGGAGTCTACTGGGTTGCATCCCTCCCAAAACAACAACTGAACAACAAAGTGTGTATATAGTTGTTTTTTCTTTTTATGAGACAGAAGTGCCAGCATAGTTTGCTGAGGTGGGTTTTCAGCCTGGGCAGTGACTCTGCTGTCCTCACTTTAGTGGGGGGAAAAGAGAGAGGAGCCTTAACCAAGATGAGCGGTTACAGGGTACTCAATTAAACTGAAACTATCTGCATGGCTAACTACAACAAGGGGAAAGTGGAAAATATGTTTTTTGTGATTTGAATGATTGTCATCTTGGCTCTCAATAGTTTGCCCCCTCCCTAGTTCACCTAAACTAGCTGTGAGATAACAACGTGTGTTTCATGTATACTTCTCTTGGATGCCGGGTCCCACTGGATGCCCAGGTTCTGAGCCAGGCTCTGGGATAGAGCCCCTGCCATGGACATGGTGGTGCCATACTGTGGACACAGCAGAGACCAGGGATTATTCACCTGCAGTCACACACTCTGTGGTACGTGTACAGAGTGATACTCGATGTTAGACAGCAAATCTGACCTCATTGACCCCAACTCCACGGCTCACAGAACACATGCCTCCAAAGTATGCTGCGCTGCTTCTGCGATAGTGGAAGGTCACATTTCTACAAGAATGATGGAAGAAAAAAGAGGCAGACATGAACAACAGATGAAAGATAAAAAGATCACAGAGGATTAGATGAGTCAAAAAGTGAGCCTAACCCAATACTTGACGTAAATAGCAACATGAACTTACAAAGACAAACAGAGAGAGAATTGTATCTTGGTTAGTTATTTTATGCAGCAGCTATCTGTGTTGCATCCAGCCTGCACACTTTAGGGCTCAATTGCAGATTCAGATATTATTTTTGACTCGAGGCCCCATGATTACGTGATACAGAGTTAAAAAAACAATACAATAATGACAAATCAATGGCACCTGGTAGGAATGAAGTACAACAAAAGAAAAAAAACATTCTTCTAGAAGGCCCCTAAAAAACTTACGAGATGAGGTGCACAGCATCAGCGTGGTGCTTGATGCTCTGCTGCCGGTACTTGGAGAAATCCCGCAGCATTTCCAGCGGCCTCACGCTGATGGGGATCTGATCCTTGTCTGTCCAGATCTCCACAGCAACGAGCACCACACGTGTATGTAGTTGCTCTTTGAACATCTGCCATTGACGCGCGCAGTGAATGGGAGGAATAAAGAAAGACAGAGAGAGAGAGAGAGAGAAGCAACAGCACAGGGAGAGGAGAACAACACTGGGTGTGAATTTGAATCTGTACTGTCTGAGGAGGACAGACGAGGGGATGCGGCACACTGGGAAAAAGGAGGAACAAGGGAGTGTTAATGCACATGACGGGAACACAGAGAAAAACACCAGCACAATGCAATAAGGACTAACAATAAGACAACTATGGGGCCGACTCAGGGTTAAAGAGATGTACTCCATTATGACACATGAGGAGGTCTTCAGCTGTGCCATAGTGAATAAAATATCAATGGGCGCACACTGTGAGGACATATTTGGAAGTTACCATTGTCTCAATGCCTCTGTGTTGTACTATATGCACTTATGCAACATATAGGCTAACTTATGATGGGTGAATGTTATATTCTGCTGTACTCAGCCTTCAAACAACAAGAAACAAGCGTCAACAGCCATGCTAGAGGCTCTGTGAGGCTGTACATAAGCACAGCGGAGCTTTGAGCTAAATGCTAATGTCAGCATGCTAATATTCTAATCACAATAACAATGCAAACATGCTGATGTTTAGCAGGTATATGTTTACTGTGTACGCCATCTTTTAAGTTTAGTATGTTAGCATGCTAACATTTACTTAGCACTAAACAAAACAAACAAACTCAAATGTTGTCTTGTTGCTGCTGGTTGTGCTATAGAGGAAAAGTCAGTCAATGGGATTAATGCTTTGGGGAAAACAAATGTCTGTACCAACATTTGTGTCAATCCATCATGTAGATATAGATATATTTTACTGGATAAGTGAGAAATTTGACCTGCTGGTGGCGCTAGATGAAAAGACAGGGGATCAAAAGTCATTAGGATCCATCCTCTGGGGACCATGAATGTCCATACAAAATTTCATGTCAGTCCATTAAATAGTTGTTGAGATATTTCATTCTGGACCAAAGCGGTGGACCGACCAACCGACCGACCGACCAACCATCGTTGCCATTCCTAGAGCCATGCCACTAGTGGCTCATAAAAAACAACTAATTGTATATATGCAAATTCTGAAATGGATCTATATAAATGATACACTACACATTTCTCAAAGGGTAACTAAAGAGTTTACTCACAGCATCCACAAGATTCACCACTGACTTGGCAAAATTCCTTGTGTGCTGCTTGGTCTTGTGTCGTTTGTACTGCAGGCACAGAGAAAAAGAACAGAGGCAAAGATATAATATAATAAGCTGTAGTGATTTGATGGCGCTCACTCAATACAGCATGCTACATTCAGAGGTACTGCTCCCTCTTGTGGGGAAAAAGCAGAGTAGGTCTGAAATGTTAATGGGTTTCCTGATATATATGAGAAACTACCAGTTCTACAGTATAAAAAAATAAAAGAAAGTGAAAGCAGACACTTATCGATGTTGTTGCTTTCAATGAGAACACATACCATACTGTGGTCACTGACAATCATGACCTCCAAATACTTCATCTCCTCAAATATACTGCGAGGCATCTGCAAAATAAAAACCATCAGCAGTTATCGGGTAGTGTTTTCTTTCAACTGTATATTTTGAAGACCATGACACTATTGCAAAGTTATTAAACTAATTGTATAACAATTCAAGGGTGGGTGAACTGAAGTGAAAGTTTGTTGCGTTACTCCAGAGGGAGGTGAGATCAGAGACTTACTGCTCGCTTTTTCCTGCGCTTCAGCCAGGACAAGTCATCCAGCTCTGAGAAGAACTGCTCCTCCTCAACTGTGAACACACACAAGGAACCAGTGACACTTCAACCCACCACACATATTAAGTATTTACAACTGGGTATGCCTCTTTAATGAGTTCAAGCCCACAGGGATGTGTTTTTCTTGTCTTTTTTTTCCCGGAATTTCCCATGAAGTACTTTGTTAAAGTAAGTATGTTAGACTAAAGTAGTGGCAAAATGGTAGAAGTGGGATTAACACGACATCTCATGCTTTATGACAAGTTTGTCAACAACGTGTTCACTTTCGGACTAATCAAAACGACTATTAAAATTGTGTTTTCTTGACCAGACAGGTTAAAGCTCCATTGCTACAATGGTGGTGAACATACGTAATGGGAAGGTAATGTCAGGGTCAAGAGAGGTGTGGTGATGGTCAGAGGTGGAGGACTGAGGGAGGAGGTTATGTAAGATGATGGACGACAGTGATGGAAACACTAACCCTGTTCCTCTGAATCATTGTTCCAGTCAAGGGAGGCTGTTCTTCTTAGTTTGTGAGGCCTTGCAGCTGTATCCTGTAGGGCAAACAAGTGTTAAAAGATTGAAGAGGAAATGGGACGGGTAGGCGCTGGTGATGGTGAGGGACAGGGTTTACTACAGAAACTGTTAAGATTAGACTTTCATGTTAAATAGAACATTAAAACTTAGTGTGGTGAATATAAAACAAACATGGACAAATAATGTTGAACTGTTTGCCATACATAGTGTACGATAATTCATTTTTATTGTTTATGGGAATACTTGGACATTTTGAGAGATACGCTTATTCGCTTTCTTGCCTTGAGAGTTACATGAGAAGATTGATACCACTCTCATGTCTGTCCGCTTAATATGAAGCTACCGGCAGCAGCAGGTTAGCTTAGCTTAGCACATAGACTGGAAACAGGGGGAAACAGCTAGCCTGTCTCAAAGCTAACAAATGCCACTCACCAGCAGTTCTGAAAATTAGTGTATATAATTTATTTAATCCATATGAAAAGGGAAGTGTAAAAACGGCATGTTGTGATTGTACGGGGGGGGTTATGGGCCGAAGTATTTCTTGGTCTGGCGCAGTGACTTCTTTGAGTCTTAACATAACCACTTGTCTAATAGCTTAACAAACTAGAATTAACATGAAATGTATAAATAGAAATTAAAGATGCATAAGAATACTGAATATTCCTTCAATACATATTAAAATAATAGTAAGTTCAGTTATAAAATCAAGTAAACCTTTAAACAATGTCCAAATTGAGTATACTAGAACATAAGGTAATGTACTCAATTACTGTACATGTTCACTTTGGCCAGAAAATGCTTCACTGTCTCATCGCCTTCCTTTGAAAACAGGAATGTCCTTGGAGTGATTAGGATATCCTCAGCTGACAATGTAAACAGCAGTAAGAGCAGAGATGTGCATGTGTGGTGGAGGTGACGCTACACGAGTGGTGGGGCAAAACCGGTACGTGATACGTATTTTGGTTCTCTGCGACAGGAATAACTTACGATTGAATGAGTCTGTTGTAAGGGCTCAATTAGATACATATAGAGTCCATCGTCAAACATCCCGCTGCCAGGCAGAGAGAGAAGAAAAGGGAGAGAAGGCAGTCGATACTGAGTCAATAGGAGCAGAGATGAGTGTATCCAGAGATATTCTGAACACGGCGAGGATTACACACAACTCTGCTGTTCACTTACTGCAGCCCGTTGCAGGTAGATAAGGCCACATGGGAATTATCGTTCCCTCTCACCTGGCCGTGGTAGTAACAGTGCTCACCGCCCTGAGGGAAGAAGACACAGTGCTAATGCAGCATCACAGCAAGCCCCAGCCATAACTAAAGCAACATTACTGGCAACACAACACACAGAACTGTGTATATATTGACAGATCACTCAGATTTGTGGTAAATGTGTGGATTGCTTTTTTATTGCCTAATTATCATGTGCTAGAATTTTCTAACATCTCTGAGGAGGTAACAGCTTGTCTCACAGATGCCGGTTTAGTATATTTGCAATGCATTTCTGCAGGGGGTCTGTGCTTGTTAAGATGTTGAGTTAATACATAGCAAGGTGGGATCCTGGCACTATCTGTGACTCAGCTGTCAGATCCAGGGTGAGCAGAGGACATTCTCCCCACCCCCTCCCTTCTCTCTCTGTCTATCTCTCTGTCTCTCTCTCTCTCACTTCACCCATCCCACGCTGCACTGATACTGCAGAGGGCTTTCTCTCCCTCCTCACGTGACCAGAGCTCCAGCAGGAGGCTGCAGGAGAGCAAAACCCTGCTGATTCAGCTACAGTAGGCCCAGCCCAGCCCTCTGCCTGAATCAGCAGCAGCAGCAGCAGCAGCAGCAGCAGCAGAAACCATCTCTCACTCCTAACCTGTTTTCTTCCCCCTCTCTCTATCTCCTCTTTCCTTCTGTGCTATAAAAACCATACACTTTCACATTTTAATCTACCTATGCAAGTCTGTTTATCTATCCATCTGTCTATCTATGTCCTGGACATTGTGTTCCTTTTCTTAGTCTGTAAAGAAGATTTCCTGGATGCAAACTGATTTACAGGAAATCAACACTCTGTTCTTGTCTTGCCTATTTCCTAAAGTTGAAACAAAACACATTTGTGCCTTTTGCTTCACCCACAATGTGTATGCCTGTACAAAATAAAGCTGAAGGAAGCACAGAACCAGACTCCACCAAAACAAGAAAGATGTGTATTGTAACATCTTAGACACAGTTGGAGAAGACGTTACCTTTGACAGAACAGGTTTGCCCCCCTCATAGTGGATCTCAACATAATCTGAAGACAGCAAGTCACTGTAAAAACAGAGATTGCAGTTGGTCAGGGTGGAAGGATGTGATGCAGCAACAACATAATAAAAACACACAAGAGTCTGTCTCTCTTTGCTTTGTCTGACTCACATATTGTGGTTTCAAACTAGCGGTGAGTATAGCTTTGGTTGACGTTTAAACAAGAGCAGTCATGGATTAGCCTGCACAAACACTCCCATGGCATCACAAAAGAGCAGTGGGAAAATGATGATGCATTTACTCCTGAGGATAATTAATTATCACAGGCAGAGGCTGCACAAACAAAACTGAGTTTGGTAAAATAAAAAATCTTTCAAAATCATGTAAATAAATACAGTCACAACGAGAAAAGTAGTGCAAAGTGGCCTTAAGTTATCAAAGTGACACGGAAACACATTTTACATGAGTGGTTCTTCCTCAAATTTCCCCAAAGTAGATCACTGGTTGAGAAACAGCACACAGAACAGGAACAGAAACAAGGAACTTCGTCTAAAAGCTGCCAATGGAGCCTAATGTGATAAATGATTGTGAGGCCTCGGCATCACCTTGAACACAACAGTCCTCCCGGCAGTTCCCGCTGTCTGAGTCAGCGTCCCTCACCATTACACACACTCAATCTGTTAGCTGACAGCTGACTTCAAGAGCCTGCAATTTCCGCCACAATGGCGCTTTTTTTTTCTGAGTAACCTTGCAAATCAAAAACATCCTCCTCTTCCTGGACATGTAGTAGCGTCGCAGCACAAAAAAAAAAATAAATAAATGAAAGGATGTAAGTGATGGATCTGTCTTGTGACTCCGGCAGTGTAACATTTTTGAGTGATGCTCAGCAGCATGTGAGCAGGAAGTGCACCATTATGAGAGGAGAGTCGAGGCATGTGCGGCGTCTGTGAGAGATTCCTGAGTGAGGGGCTATTTATAGCTGGACCGATGGAGCAGGGCGAGGAGCGTGGGGCGACACTGGAGTGTATTAGTGTTTGTATGAGTGTGTGTGTGTGTGTGAGTGGTGGGCAGCATTGCACAGTGTATAGGGGTAAGGCACTGGAATGTATCGAGATGTGTGTGTGTGTGTGTGTGTGTGCTTAAAGTGAGAGCTGTGAAAGTGTGTAAAGACCATGAGAAGGGAGTCCTGCCCCGAGGTCTCTCAGTCCACAGGAGACAGAGAGCCACAATGCAGCAGCAGCAGCAGCAGCAGCAGAGGGAAGTGAGACAGAGGCGAGGCAGAGAGGGAGGACCAAAAAACTGCAGGAGGTTCTTACATCTGGCGCCAGATTAAATGCAGCTCTCAATCCTGTAGCGACACATGGCGTTGTCATGACTGTTCATACCTCTAACACATGGACATAATCTGCCTTGAGTCAAAATAGATTGGGATGCTCTGAAGGAGGGTCAGCAGCACTAAAGATATTCATTCTTCTCATTCACATATCTCAATATATGATTCATACTGAAAAACATCTTTTCAGTGGTGAAAAACTACCTCCTTGCCTTGTAGTCCAAGGTACAGAAAGAGGTGAGCAGATAAAGTAGCATCCATTGGCAGGTTGCAGACCTATCTATATTTAGATCAGTACTGTCGCAGCTACAACACCAAGCAGAATTCAAACCCCTGTTCTCACACAAAAAAAAGGCACACACTGACGTTAGCTCATGTATCTCACAGATAACCTACAGAACAAGCAAACAGCTGGGAATCAAGGTCACACTTTCAAGCCTCTCTGCTGCTGCTGTGAAGAGTTGCTGTTGTATTGTGTGGCGATACCTGAATGTCTCACAATGTACAGGACGACATCTGTTAAACATGATTCACTAGTTTGTGTGTCAGGCTTGCGTGAGGAGGTTGTGTGAGCTGGGAACGACAGGACGAGAGGTGTATGTTCAATTCCTCCTGTATCTTTCCCTATGCTACTTAACATATCCTACAAACAATAAACGTAAGGAGTGTGACACAATATTTCACCTCTGCTTTGTTCCATTTCCACAAAGCCTCACTGAATATATTAAATCTAGAACAGAGTGAACAAAGACAGAAACACTGAAGATATCATGACTCTCTCATTGGCCTTCCTGATACACGACCATCAACTCTTCAGTAGTCAGATATGTGGTCTCCTAACAACATAGAGCTCAATAGAAAATTAATAATTTCTGGAGTGTCTCCTATATTATCTGACCTTGTACCTTTGCACAATGAGACACATACTATTCACTGCAGATAGCTGCTGAAATCTGCACTTTGTAGGTTTCTACAGTGGCATTGAAATGATGCTCAAACTACTACAAAGATGACAGAACATCCAGAGTTATTTCACTTCATCACTGTGTGTCAACAGCTATCAAACTAAATAAAAACGTCCTCAACCAACCCGGTAAAGCTTTCCATTATTAGTTTTTTACTAAAGTGATATAATTATGCTCCAAAGTAGCATTGGATGGTGATGTTTTTGCGATTTCAAAGTAAGTTCCAACCAGAGATTGAATACCAGCACACAGCCTAAAAATCCAATCATGAAAATGAGTGAGCCTTAACATCTAACATCGGCCATGCAGGACATATAAAATTACAATATTTTATTACAGAAATCACATTAAGGGACCCAATATTCAATCAGCATTTTAAAGTCCTTGTACACGTGCGCATTAAGCCTTCACATATGTAGACCGGCTACTTTGTGAAGGGAGTAAATCAATATCATTGAGTGTCCGGAGTCTCCGGATGGGACAATGATCACAGACCACAGGATAACTGTCCCCCTGCTAATTCTGATGCAGCCAATTAAACCTCATTAAAGAAGACTTTGTTTTTTTCCAAATCATTTTGTAAAATAGTTTGTCTTCGTCTGTAGTCTGGCAGCTGAGCTAAGATTGCTCTTAGCACTTGGGGGATTCTGGAAACCGGCGCGCTGACCTATTCAATTACAGTTTCCCTGATTACATTGTCTTCGACTGACGCTGCATTAATCACTGCCATATAATAGTACATATCATTTACAAACATCTACAGACGAGAATCACAAGTGTTGTCATTTTGGGTTTCAGCTATGACACATATCGCTTGCTCATAGAGTCAGTAGAGGCCTTTCTGGTCATTGTGATGCCCCATGCTAGAACTCCCACTGTCGCCTATGAGGGCTTTGATCTTTTCATAGTCAAACAGCTTCATGATGTTTTAGTTAAATTAATCTTTGTTCAGCACTCACTCAACTTCTGCTTTGTGTCATCAACAACACGTAGTCCATCAATGAGCATGTTTACATGTACAGATCAATCTGGTTATTTAGCTCTCTTTATACAGAGCTGACACAGAGGCTTCTGATCGTTACTTCTTCTGAATTATGCACAGGTATCACGTGGATCAGATCAGAGATTTACTCACTGACCATGTTTCTTGTGTCTCTCTCCAGTCCAATGTTTATTTTAATTCTATTCTTGTTAAACTTTTCTTACAAAATACAGCTAACAGTGCACATTTAGCTTACATTAGTCCTACATTTAAATTAGCCAAACTAAATAGCCCTGCATTAAAAAAATAAAACCCTAAATCACAGCTTTCCTCTGATGGTTTCCTAATGTTTTTTTTGTACAGTATGCTGCAGTAATTTCTATAATATCCATAGAAAGAGTGTCAGTGTGGATCTGTCGTGGCAGGAATGTTTGGACAGTGTTTACACAGCTTCTGTTAAATCTCAGGATGAATAAAGCAATATTCAACCATCTGCACATTACTGTCAACATGACCTTGACAGCAGATGCTGTTCATATCGCTCTCACTGGAAATTGTGACATGATTTCTCATAAATGTGGCTAACGTTGCACTTGCCACCTCTGTTGCAGAGATTCCGGAAAACGAGGACTCACACAAAATAACATATATCGGCACAAGCTGCACAAGCCTCCTACAGCTTTCCAAATAACCATTTCAAAATCTTGTCTCTTGAGTCTGACTGAAAGTAAACACAGAAAGTAGCTCCCTGGAGCAGCCATTACGGCTAACTGCTTAGGGATCTTCATCCAGAACCTTCCTTTAATGACCACTGTGGCTGACTATCTATAAAATCAGTCGTTTTAGCTCAAATGAATTAGTGCAGTTACATGAGATGAGAGGGACTTACTTGTTCAATGCTAGATCCAGAACAAATCTGGAGCCAAATGCCTCCAACTGGAAACTGGCTTGGGCGAGGTGGACTGCCTGTAAGGGAGAAAAGAGTAGTCACTGCAGATGATGGCAAGTATAAGTAAGTACAAGTAAAAATCCTCTGGAGTCCACTTTCAACATCATCTACAGCACAGTGCACAAATAACAGATGTGGTGGATAAATGGCAGATGGTAATGTACCGTGGGTATACTGGAAGAGAGGCTTCCTTCAGAATGGTTGATCTGGCATCACTCCAGTTAAAGTCTGTTAATGTGCTGGGTACCTTTACTTTGTCTGACACTGTGCAGTAAAATTACATTAAAGACGGGGTCCATAATATGGACTTCAAACTTCCAAGCATTGACCACACAGCATGCTATTAAGTGTCCAAACACCCCTGCTATTGATCACAACGGTATTTCTGGGAAATAACTTCTCACCACACCCCAACATCAACCTCCCTCAGCCATCCCTCCTCGATGCTGGCTTACCTGGCCCTCTGTGGCTTGGTTCTTGGCCCGGGTGTCCAGGTCATGGTAGGTACTCTCAGAGTCCTCGTTTAGGTAGTAGATCAACCGCGAGGGGTATGTGATCACATCCTCTACTGCATGGTGTGTACTGTTTTCTGTGGCAGGTGCTCCAGTTGCCTGTTGCTTCAGCAGTGCTGGCACTGCGTCCCTCTCAACCTTGTCTCCTACTCCTGGAGAAACTGCAAGAGAATTCCCACCGCACAGACGTGAAAAACCTGACCGGTCCACACGAACACACACACACACACACACACACAGCTGTCATCCTTTATTCATGAAACGCATTGATAATACTGAGGCAAGTGGCCACGGCTTCAGTGCAATTCTTCAGGACACAGTTCATGCCGTAGTATACGGACAACCACATATGGCAGTTAAGCTGATTTAGAATACAGAATATAAATTGCTTCATTTCATTGAGAGGTACTTTTGATATGCTTATTGCCAAAGTGAAAAACTCTGCACCAGACAGATAAATGCAGTGTGCATTATGCAATACCAATCCAAATAGCCTCAGACAACAAAAACACATCATATCATGCACTTCAGTGAAAAGAGTCCCAATTAGTATTAATTCACATGTGGTAATAAAACATAATAAAGAGCACTATTTTTTATAAGCTGAACAAAAGATGCTGAGATGCTGTAGCCTGCTTAATGCACCATCACGTTGAAGACGCCGCATATTAAATGAAACAATTCCCTATCTTTTTTTTGGGGAGGGGGAAACGCGATGCTGTGCGCCTGCAGTACATCGTGAGATATTATTTTAGCCAAACACAGAAAGTGAAAGCTGTATTTCATTACATGAAAGTGACATAAAAAGCCAGCGGGCGATTGCAATACGTACCGGATGACGCTAGTGATGGATGAAGCCAAGGCGAAAGGATGCTGACGAGCAAAGTGGCCAGAAATATCAAATGCATGATTCATATTTGATAACTGAAATATCTCAATATCAACACATCAACGCAGTGAACAGCTTGCGGCCCATCGTGGCGTGCCGTGCAGGGGGGGCTTTCTTCATGGATCCACGAGGCACCGGGCTGCTGCTGCAGTAGCGGCTGAGGAGGACGACGATGATGGTGAGGTGGAGGGGAAGGGAGGGGAGGGGGGAGCAGAAAGAAGGCGGTGGCCAGGCAGCTACTGGAAGTCAACCGGCAGACTCCTCCTCGGTGAGCGCAAACATGTCCTTCCTCCCTCCTGGACCACAGGAAGCCCGTGCAGGTGACTTCAAAGGCATCACCTCAACCAGAAACAAACAGGAAGTGACCCGGTGACACTGACGGACACACACGAGTAAAAAAATAAATAATTGTAATTAATTCAGCTCAGAAAATTGGGATTTTGTATTATGTTTATAAGGCAAACCTACGAAAATATTATTATTATTATTGTAGTAATATATAATAAATAGGTATGTTTAATAGCTACTTTTCTTCTCATGGTTATAACTGGTCTGCTCCTCAGTGGTAGAAAAACTACTGAGATCTATTAGCAATACCACATTGTAAAATTATTCCACAAGTATAAGTACTGCAATTTTTTTTATTAAAGTGTTACAGTGCAAAGACAGAATTTATGCAAAAAATAAAATAAATGAAAAAGTGAAAAGGACAGAAAAAAACATGCCTTCATAATTTAACTGAAGTAGAAATACAGAGGTATAAGCAGTAAAATGTACTTAAGTATCAAAAGAAAAAGTGATCATTATCCATTACTGGGTAATTTTATACCTGATACATACAGCATTTTAATGTTTTAGCTGGTTAAAGCAAAGTTAACTACTTCATGCTGGTGGTTTAACCTATAACAATGCAGCATATTGCAGAAGATGATCTCATGTTTTGTATATTGTATATTCAAAGTAACTAGTAACTACTAGCTGTCAAATAAATGTAGTGGTGTAAAAAGTACAATAGCTCCCTCTGAAATGTCGTGAAGCACAAGTATAAAGTCGCATAAAATAGAAATACTCAAGAAAATACAAGTACTTCAAATTTGTACTTAAGTACCTGAGTGAATGTACTTACATTTCATTACTGCAACTCTTGGTACCAAATTTCATAGTATATGTTATAGAAGAACAGACCACAGTAGCAAAGTGCTGTTGTCAATAGGCCTTTCTCACAGCAGACATTTTGACTCGTCATAGCAGGAAAAGCACAGATGTTACTAATAACATTAACGATGGCTCTGTTCTATTCAAGTGTCCCAGTGAGCCATGACAGTGTGACAGTGAGGCAGCATGCACGAGGACACTGATACTGAAGCAGCTAAATGGAATTCAGCCATCATTAATTTTATTATTTACACCTGTGCTTTTCCTACTGTGACATGTCAAAATGTCTTCCATTAAAAAAGGTCTATTTAGTATATCAGGCCAATTTTGACCTATTGACCATAATCTAATAAAGGAGGTCTAGTCATGCACCTCAGACACAGTATGAAGGAGATCTCTCACAAATCACAGCTACATAAAAGCAGAACTAATTCTACATATAGATTTTTCATTTCACATTTTATTTATGTAATGCACATAAAGTAACAATTTGTTTCCTTAAAATGTGTTTTGCTTTAAAAGGCTTACTCCATCCCACAGTTCCTCCTATCACTGTATCATTAATGCTATATAGGCCTTCAGGTTCATTGTTGTATGTAGGATTTTAGTGACACAATGCTCTAATATTATATTGGCTTTTCTGCAGTGACAAGAACAAATTAGTAAAGGAAACACTGGATAGAGCTTTCCCACAGCAAACACTTTGACTGGTCAAACACAGATGTAGCTAATGATCTTAGCAATGACCGCATTGCTTTCACAGTGTGTGTTATGGTGAAAATTAATGACACTGTTAATGTTATTAGCTGCACTTGTGCTTTTCCTGCTATTACAAGTCAAATTGTCTGCTGTGAAAAAGGTCTATCCATGTAACCGGCATGAGATATTTAGTCAGTCAGATATTTAGTCAGTACGTGAGGAAAAGCATGAATGCTGGTGTTCAAGTGATAATGATTAAGTGTCCTTAAAAGTCCAACGGGGGACACTTAATGTTCCCTCTCCAGATAGTCCATCTCTGAGATAGCAGAATATCCACAAGGAAGACTGTGTGACATGGGCCGTGGACTATAATCAGTACATGGCATGACTTGTAGGTTTGATTGTAAGGCTACGCAGATTGCACACACACACACACACACACACACACGGCTATTGGAGGATGTGAGCTCCCCCCTCAGGGCTGAATGGTCCACAGAGGGATGAGATGGTCATTTTGAGTCGCTGGAGATCGAGACGACTGATACAAGGCTGTCGGGCTATCTGATGAAACAAAAAGGGATGAGTAAGAAGCAGAGTTCACATGAGCGGTCCAAGTCTTTGTTAGTTCATCCTGCATCAGTTTGGAAAAGTTGATGTTAAATTTGACTAATTTAATAGCAACTGATTTCTCTTCTACAAAGGTCAGCTGATTAAAATGTCTCTAGTAATTTACTGCTACTTTACCTGTAGTATCTGACCTGTGGAAAGTAACTTCACTGATTTTTAATGTGATTTAGTTCTTGTTCAGGATATACAGTATATATGGTACATCCACATTGCATCACACATGACAGGAAGTTAGATGTAGACTGCTACAGTATGTAGACATTTGTATCTATTTTTCTCTATAATTTGTGATTTAGGCAGGAAAGAAGGCTGTATTTCTTGCATGAACAGCTCATTACATTCATATTGGACATTTCTGCAGTACAGCCTTTACTTGCAATGCCAAACTTCAGTGTCAGTGTATTTTTTGTAGAGCGTCTTCTGTGGCTCTGGTGGAGTCTGAGTTTGGGCATGAGACTTTTTAACAGAAAGCCTGTGTTACAAAGTGGGGCATGACTTTTTTAAGATGGCATTTAACCAGGCAGAGAGGGTCTAATAAAGGAAGCTAGTACGTTGCATTATGGGAGGTGTAGGATCAAGCATTTTGGATCTTGACTCATACAAGGCACTAAAAGTCAAGATATCTCTCCATATTATACATCTGCATATTATATCTCAGCCACTGCTGTATCAATTTGGACCATTCTTTCTTTCTTTCTTACTTACCTTTCTTTTTTGTTTGTCTGACAAGTTCCCTATCTTTATGGAAGTGCCATAGTAAATCACTGTATCCATACTTTATCCATGCTGCAGCTTGCATGCACTGATGTTGTAGAAATAAATAATTTCAAAAACGTTGGCACAGAAAACAATATGACTTTTGCAGAATCATCCATCATCAGTGTTATGTCTGGAGATAGGGTGGAATTAACACTGCATTTTTTTCTGCAAGTTGTTTTAGCAAACATTTTACAGTGCAATAAGCCTGCCTGCATGCAGATAGGCTACAAACGGTGACCACCAAGTTTACTAATGAGCACCAATCCACAAGGTGCTGAATAAAGGAGTTATAAGTCTTGTAAGAGGAAGGAAAATGCAGAAGCAAAAGGCAGAAGACAGCCCCAAACAAACGGTCCCTTAGTTGGCCCTACCCACTGACTGAAACAATCTCTGCATTTTAGGAAAAAATCTACTGTGTGTCAACAAAAAAAATCTGCAGCATTCAAAACTTTCCCGTTTATTCAGTGAGAGGGAAAGCGTGCGCTGCGCTGAGGGTTTTTTCTCCCTGCTGTTATGAAAAGCAGCCGCAGCTCCTCTGAATGAAAGCATTCTTCATTCCGTGCGGGTGACCAATAACTTTTCTTCATTCTGTGGTCCACGTTTGACGCGTCAGCCGGGCGCGCCCACCGCACATCTCAACTCCTCTCTGTACCAAGAGTCTAGTTCGGATGGACTCACGGAGAGACTACACATGCTGTAGAAAGAGTTTTGCAGCCGAATGGGAAGTCACGGACAAGGCCCAGCAAAAACTGAGCTAAAAGGCTAAAGTTAGCAGTCACTTTCATCCGGGAGCTGTCGGGATTTCGACCCGAATACTGATAAAAGGGAGCGCTGCACTTCTAGGTGAGCGATGTACTCTCTTCTTCAAATCTAAAAAGAACTTCATGTTTATACCATTAGTATGCCAACAGTGTGTATGTGGCACGTACTATACTGTGAACTGTAGGTTCCTTCTGACAGGCTAGATATTTGTTGTATAAACAATGTTTCTGCAATGTTTACTGAGATTTTTATGTAGGCTAGCCTTCTTATTTGTACTTCTCTATTTGTTGATTGCACTGATTCTGCATTCAGCATTTTGTCCATTTAGTTTCTAGTCTTTGTAGTAGTCTTTTTTTTTTTTACTGTCCAGTCTAATGGTAGTCTGTCCAATAAATTTAGTGTTGACCTTTTTCTCTTTGAGATTTAGGTTCAAGTCCTACTCTTGTTGTTGTTCTATTAGTTAGCTATTTATTGTTTATAATCAAGTTTACTGAAATATTAATATCTGCAGCGTTCTACTTTTTAAAGGGCTTATTTATTTGTTGATTGCACTGATTTTGCATACAGCATTTTGTCCATGTAGTTTCTGTCTGTTCTCTTTTAAACACAATTTCTATGGGAAATTTACAGAGCTCTTATTATTCAACCATGTTTCCTTTTTTCTCTTTGAGATTGAGATTTAATTAATATTCTTAATGTTGTTCTGGTAGTTTAAGACCTCCTTTTCATTGATTGTTTACTTATTTAAGTTTATTAATAGGCTATGTATGAATACATTTGGGTTATGCAAACAAAATTGCTCAATAAAAACATGTGTGACTCACCTCATACCACAAAGTCGTGGTAAATTTGGTTTTAATCTGGTCTGAGTCAAAACTGTAGTTACAGAACTAACAATATGAATCATACTATGAGGGCTGTTTCTGCCTCATCTGTGGGGCATCTCACTGTCCACATTGTTGATCCAAGTGGATGTTGACACTATGTTCCAGGGTTACTTAGGACACACCCAGTCCTAACTTCAACACAGGAACTGAATGATCAGAAAGAGGGACAGGACAGGCAACTGGATCCTTCTGGAGAACAGCCCAGCATAATCACAAACAGTGTGAGGTGAGAACATGTGTTATAGGCTGATTATAACACATGGAGATGTTTTATGTTTACGGATCATCTTAGAGGAATGCATCTTATCATGAGCGTTTCCTTCCCACAGATAACTTCACCACAGAGGTTACATCCCTGCAGCAATGGGTGACTCTGGCGAGGACTATGGAAACTACACCTATGAATACTACCTGGAGTACGGTGACTTGGAGGAACTTAAAGTAGACCACAGGCAGAGGGAAACTATGCACATTATCTCAGTGGTCATCTACATTATTTCCTTTGTGCTTGGTCTGATTGGAAATGGAACTGTTATTTGGGTGACAGCGTTTAAAAGCAAAAAGACTGTCAACAGTGTTTGGTTGCTCAATCTAGCCATGGCAGACTTTGTATTTGTGCTTTTTCTACCCTTCTACATTGATTACATACTGCGGGACTTCCACTGGGACTTTGGTGTGGTCATGTGTAAGCTTAACTCATTTGTGTCTGTGATGAACATGTATGCCAGTGTGCTCTTTCTCACAGTGCTCAGTGTAGACAGATATGTTTCTCTGGTTCACCTCAACTGGTCTCAGAGGTATCGCACTGTAGAGAGAGCCTGGGTTGTATGTGGTTGCATATGGGTGCTAGCTGCCGCCCTGAGCTGCCCTGCGCTGATTTTTCGTGACACTATGCGCTTACATGACAAGGTGGTGTGCTTCAACAACTTCCATGCACAGGACGGACATACAGCAGCCATGAGACACATTATAATAGTGGCCATTCGTACCACTGTGGGCTTCCTTTTGCCTTTTACTGCTATATGTGTGACGGGCATACTTCTGACAATCAAAGTGAATCAATCTGGGGGCTCGGTTCGGCTGTCTGGCTTCTCCAAAACAGTCTCTGCAGTAATTCTGGCCTTCTTTTTATGCTGGGCACCTTTTCATACGTTTAGCTTGATGGAGTTATCCATACATTCCTCATTATACCTACACAACATACTGAAAGCTGGCTTTCCTCTCGCCACCAGCTTAGGCTTTTTTAACAGCTGCATTAACCCCCTGCTGTATATGCTCCTGGGCAAAAAGGTGCGTCATATCCTGAAGCGTGCATGCCTGGACATAACTAAGAGTTCACTGAGAGAGCTCAGCCAGTCAATCTCTGCCACTGAGATGGAGTCTGTGCCAGGAGTTCACCAGGACAGTGTCCCTGAGGAGCCTGTGGAGTCATCAACTCTATGATTACAGCCATCCTCAGACTGTAGTAGTTGTCCATGAAAAACATGAGGGTAAGACTGGCTATTACTTTAACGTCAGTGTGGAGGATTATCATAGCTGTTCTTTCCAGCTGCAGTTAAGATTTTCCTATTTTGTTTCATTTGGACGTTATGCATAATTACTCTCAATGGAAAAGCTGAGTAGAACGGTGTATAACGTGCACATGGAGTTAGTATCTTTCCATTTATTTTTCATTTGCATTACCCAAGTGATTTGCAGAGAAAGAGGCAAGTTACAGAGAATTTGCTGCTTGAATTTCTTGGTCTTCTGTGATAATAAACTGAATATCTTTGGGTTTTGACTGTTGCTCAGACAAAAGCAATTTGAAGACGCCACTTTGGGCTCTAGAAAATTGTGATAGACATTTTTTGCTCATTTTTTGTCAAAAACATAAACAGATTAATCGATAAAAATAAGTAATAGTTAGTTGCAGCCTTATATCAAATGCATTTTATCTATTTACTTAATTTCTTTATTGTTGTACTCTTGAAGCACGACATCTTTGGTTCTTCGAGATGAGATATGTTGCATATTATTACGTTTTTCTACAGTTTTATACTGGCTGCTAGTCACCTATTAATGTATTGTACAATTTTTTAAACTAGTTGAGAGTTGTATACATGTTTTATTCTAATATATTCCAAGTAAATAGCATATATCTTAATAAATGTCTTCTTCTGAATGCCTACTGTATGTTGTTTATGTTTGTTTTATATCTTCTTTATATTATTTGAAGTGATGTAGAGGAGTCATAATAGGCCTACCCTCATTTAAAAGTAGGTTTTGATGTTTTATCTACACACAGACTACATGTGCATTTACACAGGCCTAGTAAGTATACACTTGCCTGACCCCTGATGTAAATCCAGATGTGAATATAATTAATTCCACTTTATGAGTGCCTGTTTACAAAGTCAGCCGTTTCCTGTTATGCCTTTCTGGTAAACTCTGACTTGAAAGGATTACATAAGGAGTGCCATCCTGTGACTGGAAGGTTGCTGGGTTGAATCCCAGGAATAACTGTAAACATATGGGCAGGAAGCAAGCATTTCACCCTCCCACAACAACTACAATCAGTCTGCACTTTATGGACAACTCAAGTGGACCTGTGACCCTCCATCTTTTAAATTATGTGCTCTTTAACATGGCTCATTAACGGCTGAAAAACCGCTTTTACTGCCACTTTGCCACATCACCACAGCCTGTCACAAATAGGTGTGGATGAGATGAGTATCTGCTAAAGGAGAGGGTTTACGTTACATTATGGCTAGTGTTGAATGCCTGTACGATTAGATTAGCCAGTATTTACAGAAAGGTAACGTTAGCTTTCCCATTTGGATTATGGTACACAGGATTACTTAATCCGTGACGCAGCACAATAACAAGACAGTGCGCAATCTGGGTGGCAGGCAGTCTCATGAGGACAAACACTGGCAGGGTAAGTAACTGGTCACCGTAGTGTTTAGGGACATTTTATCAAGTATGTAGACATTTTTAGTGCAGACACAACTGCTGAACCAACGTTAGAAATGGCTCCTTAAAATTGAATAAACTGGTAAAATTAGCCGGTTGACGTTATATGTTACGTTAGCTTGTTTGTAGCAAGGTATGCTAAATCTGTGTTTATACATCCATGGATTATTCCAAACGTTGGAATACTGCTTCACCCGTTGGCAGTTGATGTTTATGGAGTGACGTTATAATACGACAACGCCGCGAGCTAAAACAGTCAGCTAACGATAATTTATATCAATCTTTGCTAACGTCAACGTTAGCTTGGCACATTGTTTGTAACGTTACAGTTAGTTTGACATTTCGTCAAATTTCCAACGTTATGCGGGGTGTCATAACATGACATATTTATTTATACCCGTGGAGTGCATCCTGAATACTATAGACATGTTTTTTTAATACGTCGCAGCATAAATTGGCTGACTAGCAAACGTTACTTCTGTTTTTGTTTTGCTGGTCACATGGAGGCTTTGCGGTTCTCCATGTTTAAAATCACGCACCAACGTTTGATATCTTAAAACCTTGTCGACACTTGAAAGAACGTGTCAAACAGAAAAGCTAGACCTTACTCATGATGTTGCCTCTCTGCCTCTTTTCCAGCATGTTGCGTTTGCCTGTTGTGAGCCGGAGTCTCTTGACAGCAGCTATTTCCAAAGGAGGTGCGGCTGTGACTAACAATGGTAACAATATGCCTCTTCATCAACTGATTAATTGATCATGCCTTCGTTACGTACAATGTATCTCTTGTATTTCTGCAGAACACCCATTTTGTTTGTTGTTTGTTGTTTGTTGTGTGCAAGCACCATAGCCCCTGTCACTTTGTTCCACTGATGGATTATAGGCAGGATTACAGATTTGCCAGGTTGTTGCTGACTCACTTTGGCCAATAGCAGTCAGAGGCAATAATTTGTTATTTCTTTGGAATACCAGGAATTTATTGTAATATGATGTGATATAAATTATGATAAATTATTAAACTGTTTTCTTTAATAACAGTCCTTTGATGAAAAGACAATTGGAAGGTTTGCATAAAAATTGTTTTCTGTCTGTGTTTGAAGCTCGCACCGCAGCTACAGCAACAGCAACAGCAGCCGCCAATAACCTCCTGGAGGTGTTCGTGGATGGGAAGCCTGTCATGGTGGAGCCAGGAACCACTGTGTTGCAAGTAACATGCTAAATTAATGCATACAGATACATAAAATGGCTTAAATTTCCTGACATCTTAAGTCATAATATCAGATTTAACATTGTGACTCACTTTTGTCACAGGCATGTGAGAAGGTAGGAATGCAGATTCCCCGCTTCTGCTACCATGAGCGCCTGTCAGTTGCTGGAAACTGTCGCATGTGTCTTGTGGAGATAGAGAAAGTTCCTAAGGTATGTTTTAGACTGTATATGTGTGTTTTTTGTTTCTATTTTGGTAGCCATGCTGGTCTTTTAGTATTTTTTGCATAGTATGACAGAGACAGGGCAATGCCTACTGTAATCTGTATCTGTAATCTTTTTCATTCATCTTGCAGCCAGTGGCAGCTTGTGCTATGCCAGTCATGAAGGGCTGGAACATTTTAACCAACTCTGACAAAACAAAAAAGGCCAGGTAGGACCAAACTCACAAGACATTGTAAACTTTGTGGTTCTCTGATTATATTACATATTTGTGTTGTAGAGTACAGAATATTGCTCTGTAACTATACCTAATTGTCTGTGGGCCATTTTTAACTGAGGTGATGTGATCACCCACATCTCTACCAAGCAAAAAAAACCAACACATTTTACATTCCCTTGTATGTATCCTTGTATGAGAGTAACCTGAAATAATTGTATTCAAAGCTGTTGTTTACTTTTACACAGAGAGGGTGTGATGGAGTTCCTACTGGCTAACCACCCATTAGATTGTCCAATCTGTGATCAGGGGGGAGAATGTGATCTACAGGTAAAGATAATCACCACCCGTGTAGATGTGTTCCTCATAGACTTGAGCGTGTGTATGACCAACATTGTTTTCTTTATAATTTATAATTTAATATAAGATTGGCTAATAAGACTGAATACCATTTTGTTTGAAGGACCAGTCCATGCAGTTTGGCAGTGACAGGAGCCGCTTCACAGAGGGCAAAAGAGCTGTGGAGGACAAGAACATTGGCCCTCTCATCAAAACCATTATGACTCGCTGTATCCAGTGCACTCGCTGTGTGCGGTGAGTCACACATCAATATCTAGAGTAAGTTTAGAAGTAAATTTAGAAGATGAAAATAAGTACTTTTTACTACTTAACTTTTTTTTTTGCTCCTACAGCTTTGCCAGTGAGATTGCAGGTGTGGAGGACCTGGGTACCACTGGCAGAGGCAATGACCTGCAGATTGGGACCTATGTGGAGAAGATGTTCATGTCGGAGCTATCTGGGAATGTTATTGATATATGCCCAGTGGGGGCCCTGACCTCTAAACCATATGCATTCACTGCTCGCCCTTGGGAGACCAGGTTCTTGGATTGTGTTCTACATTTTGATTAACTTCTTAGGGTGAAAGGTTAGTTTTTACACTCATGTACTCTCTTTGGTTTTCTGCAGGAAGACTGAATCCATTGATGTTCTGGATGCTCTGGGTAGTAACATTGTGGTGACCACTCGTGGGGGTGAGGTGATGAGAATCCTGCCTCGTCTTAATGAGGATATAAATGAGGAGTGGATCTCAGACAAAACCAGGTTCCTTTCTTATCACACAAAGTTTGCTTCATAAACATAGATTTGAGTATGATGTTTGCATCATTGCTGAACTCTTCCTTGCTTCCATCCTGACAGGTTTGCTTATGATGGACTCAAGAGGCAGAGGCTTACACAGCCAATGGTGAAAAATGAGTCTGGGCAGTTGGTTCCCACAACCTGGGAAGATGTGCTGACTCGAGCTGCTGGAGCAGTATGTAATTTATGATGAAATTACCTTCTGTAACAGTGTATGATCATTTGCAACCTGTGGTTTCACCCTACAGTAGGCTCCCCTAAGCCCTGTCCATAGCATCTGTTTTTTGTGACAGCTGCGAGGAGTTGAAGGAAATTATGTTGCTGCTGTTGTCGGAGGCTTGGTGGATGCAGAGGCTCTCATTTCCCTGAAAGACTTGCTGAATCATATGAATAGTGACAACCTGTGCACTGAGGAGGTGTTCCCAATGGCTGGAGCTGGGTAAGACCATAGAAAGAGTAAAACTGAAGATGGGGCAAAGCCAGTTGAACTAGTGCTCATGCTAGGGTTCTGCTTTTACCTTGGCTTCTTTAGATCTGACCTGCGTTCAAACTATCTTCTAAACACTGGGATCGCTGGCATTGAAGAAGCTGACCTGCTGCTTCTGGTTGGCACAAACCCACGCTATGAGGCTCCTCTGTTCAATGCACGAATCAGGAAAAGGTAAGTTAAATTCTGTAAATGCATTATCTGTGGTTGTTGAACAATGTCGAACTAGTAAATCTGAGTTATGTTAAACAAAAATGCATGTTCTTTAATATGATCTTGGTATCTCTGATTCAGCTGGCTTCACAATGAGTTGCAAGTGGCTCTTTTGGGAAAGGAAGTGGATCTAAGTTACACATACGACCATCTTGGGGAGTCTGCCAAGGTTCTTCAAGAAATTGCATCAGGAACTCATCCGTTTTCCCAGGTAACACTCTGAGCACTACAATGAATGTTATCAGTCAACTTGAGTGTCTCTTCCTAATTTTGTGTCTTTTATCTCCTCTTGCAGGTCTTGGCTAAAGCAAAGCATCCTGTTGTTGTGGTTGGAAGCAGTTGCCTGCAGAGAGAGGATGGGGCTGCGATAATGGCTGCTGTGTCAACCATTGCTCAGAATGCCCGCATCAGCAGTGGTGTGGAGGAAACCTGGAAGGTTCTCAATGTGCTTCACAGGTCATAGTCTTGGAAAATTAGAGGGGAAGCTTTCGGTAACAGGAAAGTAACGAGGGATTTTTACTGTAATATGTGTGCTGTTTTGCCCGTGTCTTCAGGGTTGCCAGTCAAGTGGCTGCACTTGACCTTGGGTACAAGCCAGGAGTGGAGGCTATCAGAAAGAACCCACCCAAAGTTCTGTTCCTACTAGGAGCTGATGCTGGCTGCATTACTCGCCAAGACCTCCCTAAGGAAAGCTTCATAATTTATCAAGGTCAGCTGTTTTACTGCACAGCAGCAGAAGCTCTTTCATTTACATTAATTTATGCATGGCATCTGAGAGAAGCAGTGTGATTCCTGACTTATAATTTTTTGCATGTACAGAAGGGTAGCAGAGGAAAAAATGAGCAAAGAAACCTAAATGAATGCAGACACTTCCATACAGTGCACAAGGAGTGAATGGTTTGACAACTATGAAAATGGTGTGAACAGTCACATATCTAAACCCAGTTGAACACCTATCAGAGATTTTGGTCCAAAGTACTCTCCATCACCATTATCAAAATATCAAATGAGTGAATATCTTTTGAAAAAATGGTGTTCATCTCTCCAGTAGAAACTTGCAGAATCTATGTAAAGGAACATTAAACTTTTCTTGCTCAATTTCAATGCTCTGTACCATAACTGCCCAGGTCACCATGGCGATGTCGGCGCACCAATGGCTGATATCATACTTCCTGGAGCTGCATACACTGAGAAATGTAGCACCTATGTGAACACTGAGGGCCGTGCCCAGCAGACCAAAGTGGCTGTGACTGCTCCAGGCATGGCTAGGGAGGACTGGAAGATCATCAGAGCCATATCCGAGGTGTACTACAATAAAAAATAATCATGTTATATTAAATGATAAGAAATAAGGCTAAATGCTGTGTATTTTTTCCATCTCTTTTTAAGCTTGCTGGAGTGACTCTGCCATATGACACCCTTGATGAAGTGCGTGATAGACTGGCAGAGGTGTCCCCAAATCTGGTGCGATATGACAGCGTTGAGGAGGCCAACTACTTTAAACAGGCTAATGAACTGTCTAAGGTCAGCTGTTATCTTCCTCCAGCATGTGTTAAGGGAGAAGGCACTAATTATGCTTGATTTTAATGTTAGCTTATTCAGTTGGTTTATCTTAGTTTGCTTCACGCTGGTCTCCATGATGATGGTGATATGTGGCCTTATCTCTTTCAGGCAGTGAACCAGGCTGTCCTCAATGAACCTTTAGTCCCTACACAGCTTACTGTGAAGGACTTCTATATGACAGGTGGGTCACTGATACTCTGGTACTCCTCTCACTACACCTAGTCTAAATGTAATTTTCTTTCTAAAATCCTCCAGGAAACACAGCAGTGTTGTATCAAGTCCTTAATTTCAATATAATCACATTTGTTTATTTCATTTCTATACGGATAAATATTAATATAGTAATACTAATGCCACATATTAGAGCTTTTATAGCTGAAGCTAATTTGCAGTGTGCCCTTATTTATTTATAGTAAATCCAAATGACAATTCCCACAAAAGATGTTACATTATCGCTGAATAAAGTAATCCTTTAAGGTGTCCTGTTTACATGTCAGTCATCAGAGGAAGGTTCCTTTCAAGAACAAAACTAAATCCAACTGAGCAAACGTTTGGCAAAGATTTAGTAGTGTTTACTGCTGTGCTTCCTGTTGAACAAAGGGTTTTGTTACTTCTGCAGTTGTTAGGAAGGCAAGCCACTTGATTTTGAATCTCTTGGAAACTACTTAACATTATGTAAGCGAGCATATGTAGTTAGTGTATTCTCAGAAATAAAAAATAATTGGTGTGTTTATATGACACATTTTTATTTGTCATGGAAATTGTGAATGGGTGGGGTTTACAACCACTTTTTTTTTAATTAAATGAAATTTTCTGATTGAGCTCTTAATCTGATTAATATAGGGATAAAAGGCTTATTAATGCATTTGAAATGCTGCTGTTATACCATAGTTAGATCCAGGTTGTATTGCTCTTATTTCAGAATGCCATGAATATTTGGAAAGCTAATGGTTATTGTTTAGTTGGAGAGAACGGAAACATACTGACAATTTTGCTATTCTCAGAGCACTACAGCTAAGGGGATCAAAATGTTAATTTGCAATGGGGTCATGGGGCCATTAAAAAGAAAAATCAAATTAGGAGCATAATATGTGTTCAGCAAATTTCATGGCAATTTCCCTAATATGAGATCTTTTGTCATGTCATGGTGAAGAAAAATTCCATTATATACCATTACATTAACAAATGGCATAACATTTTGTAGGCACTGGTAACTACTTTCTCTCAGCATATTACATTTTCTTTGCCTCACTGCTTTTGATAATGCTCCTCAACCTCTGCTTTACATACTTGAAGCTCTTGAAGGGTTTTTTTAGCATTAAAATGTTTAATCACTATACATTTTACAGCCAAATATGACCTCATTTAATTTGTAGCACTACTTGTATGAATTTGGGGTGACATGAACAAAATTAGTTTAAAGCTGGTAGTCTGTAGGTTGTGTCACATTCTTCTTCTAATGATAAATTTAACTGAGTCTGCTAAACAAAAAATAATATTTTTCAATACTCTTTTCTGAAATCCATAGCATCATAAAGACCCATTGATTTTCTATTTAGACCCATTATTATGTCTATTTCTGGTCTTCACACTGGTTTAGGTGTGCAGATTTTAAATCTGCTCTCAATCTTTACCCACAGATCCGATAAGCAGAGCCTCTCAGACGATGGCGAAGTGTGTGAAAGCTGTCACAGAGGGAGCACAAGCTGTGGACGAGCCAGCCATATGCTAAAGAACAATGGATAGCCATCCAAACCTTGAAGAAAATTATACGCACAACTCTGCTATTTGCACAGTCCTAGAAACTTATTTATTTGCACTTGTGTTTTATTATAGTAGATGTTTTACTGTAGTGGATGCCTCATTTATACACATTATGGAACTAACATACTTGACTAACCTGCAGAAAAGTGTATGTGCTACTTGCAGAGTGAAGATGTATCTCCAGAGATGCACACCTGGCAGTTTGTTTTCACCTGTTAGGACATTCACATTTTAGTAGGAGTGACCAAAGGTTTAAAATCCCTATGCTTTAAAGGTAAATCTAGTATCTTGTCTTCCTGTAAAATGACCAACATTAAAAGTGTTAAGATGATATTTTCCTAAAGGTATATGGAGTATATAGTATTACAAGTGAAGCTATGTGTGTGATATTTAATAAACCAGATTTCTGTAGCAAGCCTAATGAATCTTTGCAACCCCCTATTTAAGTTTGTGCTCACATAAAAAAAAAAGTTAAGTATCAAAATATATGCTGGTGCCATACATGCATGGTACTGTCTTGTTTTGGTGTGATCCCGAGGCAACTTTCCACTCTCGAGCTCCTGTATCTGCTTGGCACGTGGTCCCATCATCAGTGAACAGCCGGCAACAGTGTGGCAGCAGGGCTGGTAACTCATTCATATGGAAGGCGATAGCCGTGGTCCAGGTGGAATTTACACTGTACCACTTTGCCGGACCTCTCAGTCAATGTGATTTAACTAATTTGCCTTAAATGTGAAAAATGTAAACGGCACTGTCCTTCACATAAACTGTAATTTCTTTCAAGAGATTAAAATGTCACTTCTATACTGTAAGGGCTTTTAACAAAGTTGAATTTCCAATATGGTAGGAGAGGTTGTTGTTGTTGAGCGGATTGTTGTCATGTCCCCGCAGTGCCTGTAGTGGTGCTGTGAGGAGTCTGCTGTGGATCCAACAAAAATCCTCAGCAGCCTACCTACTGCTTGTAATTTGCTCTGGATAGCCTATATTTACATGTATCCTTATTTCGAGATATACCGAGCTCGATGAAGATCGCTGTTACTATCCTATCTCGAATATCGATGCACAAATAGCCTAGCTGATTCTAATAGACATTTCGGCCGTCTATCTGGAGCGAATACCTTACACAGCCCATACCAATTCAAGGTAAGCGAAATCGTATACAGCCTCGGTCTCGACTTCTGAGTGTAGTGTTTTGCAAAGGCTTCTATCGGCCAGGCGTTCAACTAGAGACCGCTGTTTTATCGAAGCTAAGAGGCCCCTTATTAATGACTCATTTATTTTATAACTTGTGATCTGACCAAATCACGCACTGCCTAACGTGGGTGTGGGGAGTTATGCAATGTTTACAGTTTTAAGTCCTGTAGCCTGCTAATGTCACATTATGTAACGACAGTGGCTGTAATTCATATCGATTATTACGGAGGCCTTCGGGGACAGGCCTTAAGCCTCGTATGTAGACCCTTTGTTTGAAAGTGTTTGGCCATAAATGTATCATGTTTAAATACACTAAATTCCCACGACTGGGGCCGATCAATTATGGCTTGTATTTTTGATTACGCTAGCATTTTTCTAAATAAAACTAAACTGAAAATATACCTTTTATAGTGTTGCCATTTGCTTATGTTTCCGTTTCCTGGTTAGCTACCGCCTACTAATTTGTGTTTTTAGCTTTGATAGCTTGTTAGCTAGCTAACTAGGAAATTTGACTTTTCGTGCCTGGTGTATGTTGATAAAATGTATTTCTGTCTGAAGATGGCTAGAGTTGTGTCTTATGGATTAGGACACGGGTATATGTTACACGTAGATACGTTTACATTTTCATAGTGTAAAGTTAAACATCTGTCCATCTGCTTCAAGCTAATGTTGGCAAGCTAGTTCCCCGGACTCTACTGGTAGTTACGCCAGCTAACGTTAGTCACCGTTTTCTGCCTGTCCGGTTCTCCGTACCTAACGAAAGTTGTTAACGTGAACTCAGGCTGATGACACTGGCTAACCTGTCCTTATGTGTCCAACATGTACCTCAACTGTCAGAATCGTAGCGCTCTCAGAACCAACTTGAAAACAATTAAAGTAAAATGTAGCAGCTAAGCTACTACTGAAGATGGGCAGCTAACGCTACAATTATCGATACAGTGTATTGTGATATACCTATAGTATCGTATTTGTATGCTTGGTTATTATGAAGCGTTACATGTTTGTTTTTTGTTGAATTGAGAAAGGCGACTTTTTGATGGAGTTATTTGAGTGTTTAGCTAGTCTTGTAATGATGCCTACACTCTAGCAAGTGACTTGCTGACTTTGTCATGCAGACTGCTGTCATTCAATATAACGTTACTGTTTTACTACCACCATATTATCTTTTAAGTGCTAGTTCGAAGGATAATTGAATGAGCTGTTGAATGAAATTACCTATTCTCTGTTTACCAGCCGTTTCTTAATGAGAGATTTTGACACTGAAAAGTTTGTCTAGACTATAATGTTATCAAATAAGTATATACAGTAAATAAGTAATACAGTATTTATTATTCACATCATACACTCATATTGTAGTTTATTGAACAAGCAATGATGGATTAAATCAGTCTTATGTCTTGGTCAGTCATTTAATTTTTAACATGACACCCAAAAATATTTACTTAACAAATTATATTGAACAATTATGTTGGCTTCCTGAATATTTATTCTCATTAAATACCTATTTTAGCTAAAGGTAAACAGTCACCTGGTGCCACTCAACCCTGCATGTGTGTGCATACCTCCTCAGTATGAAGTGTTAGTGATGTAATTCTTGGTTTTCCCTGACTTTATCCCATCAGCTGATGTTGTCAAGAACAAGAGTCACGTGATGTATGAAGGCAAACACATACACTTCTCAGAGGTGGACAATAAGCCGTTGTGCTCATACAGCCCAAAGCTCTGCAAGCAACGCAGACTAAATGGCTATGCTTTCTGTATCCGGCACGTTCTGGAGGATAAGACAGCCCCCTTCAAGCAATGTGAATATGTGGCCAAGTACAACAGCCAGCGATGTACCAACCCCATCCCCAAGTCTGAGGACCGCAGGTGTGTATGTTTGTGTGCATGTGTGGCATATTCCACTATGGTGTGCAGAAAACATTATGTTACAGATGTGCATAGTATGCTGAGGCTGTGCTCCTGTTTTCCAGATACTGTAACAGCCACCTGCAGGTTCTGGGCTTCATCCCCAAGAAGGAACGGAAAAAGAAACATGATGCTTTGGAGGAAATGCGCTCACGGGCTCACCTGGAATCAGTGGCTCTCAACATAACTGTGCCCTCTCTAGCTCTGAAAGCTCCCAATGGTCTAGATGAACTTCCACCATCTCCCCCATGTACACGCCTGTTACCCCTCCCTGATGGGGAACTCCTGGACCCTTTTGCCTTTTATGAGGATGACACAGATGGGGAGGAGGTAGGTACTCCTCGGAAGGGCATCGCCATCAAGAAGAAACTACAGAGTCGGCTGGTGCTCAACCAGAAACTCTGCCATGACACGGACCTCTTCCAGCCACCTCCTGAGCACTTTAGTCCCTCCCCTGTCGCCCGTGTCCACCCCTCCTCGCCGCTCAATACTCATCTCCCACGGCAGCAGTCAGGTCTTCTCCAGCCACCCCAGCACTCCAGCGTGACTTCCTTCATCTTCCCAGGACAGCAGCAGGGTTTATTATGCAATCCATCACCACCTCAGACGGTCAACTTTCTGCCTCCAGGGATGCCCGCTAATGCAGCACCCAGTCCAGTGCAACCTTCTGGGCCATCACTCAGCAGGAAAATGCCTTTCAGTGCTACTCACTTGCCTATCAGTTGCAAGGACAGTGGCAGTAACAATCAGCGGCATGTGGTTGTCATGCGTCCCGCTGCCTTCTCACCTTCTGCCAGCTGCCTGGCCAGGTTGCAACATCTGGTGCAGCTCTGTGCCAAGAGACACCGGGAGCATGGAGACCTCTTTCCTCATCTAGGTGCTTAATTTAAATGCATTTACCAACAGTTTTCAAACTCAATTTGTTTTTCATTACTTATAAATTCATGTGCAAGTTACATAAGTATAAGGAGATACTTCAGATATAGTGTAGCAATTGAGACTTGAGCCTGCTGAGTTAGATGAGCTGCTCTAACGAGTTCTCTTCCAGGATTGGACTGGTCAGAAGACAGTGCTGATGATGATGACGAAGAGGAGGCAGAGACATTTGTTCCTTTCCAGAGCTCTTGGAGACCACAGAATGGGTTGGTATCCTAATACAGAGGACAGTATAAACTTTGACGTAACACTTGTCGTCATGCCTGCTGTTAATTGTATTCTAATTAGGTTGGAAGACGACAGTGGTTCCTCACGGAGAACACGGCTACTTAGGCTCTGCTCGTACCTCCAGGAGAAATACAAGCACATGTGCAGGGAGGAGAGGGCGAGTATCCGCCAGAAGAGATACCGCTATGCCTTCCGCAAAGCCTTGCTGCACGCTGCCAGTAACAGCCCCGACTGTGCTGGGCAGCTGATCCAGCAGTTTCGTGGTGCCTCTCGAAGCTCTTCAAGGTATTCTCACAAATAAAATATTTGTCAATTTTGTTTGTGGACCTATGACTGACATGTTGGTCTTCTAATCTTACAGTCTTCATCTCCTCATTTGAAATGTACAAAACATAACAAATGTGGAGTGTTGTCAGTGTTGCTGCTGTTTGCTCAGTCCTGGGTCTGTATGTCTCTATAGTGTGGCTCCAGCAAGGCAGCAGAACACAGATACGGGGACCTGCACTGGCAGCACAAAGGGCCAGGCCTGCAACAACAGGGCTCTGCCCTTCACTCGACACTGCTTTCAGCGTATCCTTTCCACCACATCACCGAATGTACAGCTGGCAGAAGAATGGCTCTGTTTTCTAATTGAGAATATGGTTAAAAAAAAAATCACATACGTTGATGTACAATATCCCTTTGTGATGGAGTACTATGATCACATGCCCTCTGTCTAGTGTATTGTGTTATTTCCTTTATTGTTCTCTGTAGACATTCTGTTGAATCGTTCCCAGCAGCTCTTTGCTAGTTGCACAGCCAAATTTGCAGATGGTCAGCAGTGCTCCATCCCTGTGTTTGATATCACGCATCAGACACCACTCTGTGAAGAGCATGCCAAAAAAATGGTGAGTTCTGTATTTAAAGGGAAAGTGAAACATTTTGGGAAAATATGCCTTTTTTGCCAAGAGTTAGATGAAAAGATTAATACCACTAACATGTCTTTCTCTCACAGTTCTTTTTATTGAATTTCACAATTTACATAAATTTGCAAAAAGAACATCATCCACAACGAACATCCCCTACCCCCGCTGTCACTCTGTAATGTTAAATTTGCTCCACTTTATAGAGGAATGTACAAGATGGTATGCATGTATATCAAAGTGTACACAATGAAAGACCATAATTAATACAAGGCACTTAGTAATGATGACAGGCCCGAAATGTCAATACCACTAACATGTCTGTACGATAAATATGTGCTAACTTAGCTTAGCACAAAGACTGGAAATAGCAAAACAGCTTGCCAGGCTCTGTCCAAAGGTAACAAAATCCACCTACCAGCACCTAAAGCTCACTAATTAACAAGTTGTGGCTTGTATCCAGTTGCCCAGCAACCAGCGGAGAAGTTACTGGTCCTGACCAAGGAACAGTCCGGTACATAAAATGGTGATTTGTCATTTTCACATATAGTTTTTTTTTTTTTTTTTTTTTTATGGATAAACAAGATATATAGCAGGTGTTGGTAGGTGGATTTTTTTTTTTACCTTTGGACAGAGCCAGGCTAGCTGTTTCCACCAGTTTTCCAGTCTTAGTGCTAAGCTAAGTTAGCTGGCTTCATATTTAGTGAACAGACATGAGAGTGGTATCAATCTTCTCAAAGCGTATTTCCCAAAATGTGGAACTTTTCCTTTAATGTTCTCTCCATTGACTGTGACTGCTTTGTTTGCTTTCATGTGAGCTAATGCTATGATGACTCAATGCTCCTCCATACATTCCACACAGGATAATTTCCTACGAGGGGATGGTAACCGACGAGTGCAGCACCAGCAGCAGCAACAGCGTAAGCCACGTAAAAAGACCAAACCACCGGCGCTCACCAAAAAACACAAGAAGAAGAGGAGGAGAGGGCCGCGGAGGCCTCAGAAACCCATCCCTCCAGCGTTGCCACAGGGGAACCTGGGAATGCCTTCTACAAGCCTAGCAATGCCCTCACAGGCCAGCATCAGGTCTGCCACACCTGTGTTTCTACACTATTGAGTTAAAAATTTAGTGGGCAGAGATCCAGTGTCAGTACCCTCATTCACAGGCTCTCGTGTCACATGTTTGAACACTACAGTAGCATGATGTATTTCTTCTCTAAGGGTTGTTTATCTCGTCTTTGTGGCAGGAGCCCTTCAACTCCAGACCTGAGTACAGAGGAGCTTCCTGACGATATCACCAATGAAATGGCAGACATTCCAAATGACCTTGAGCTAAACCAGGAGGATTTCTCCGACGTGTTACCCAGACTACCTGATGACCTGCAGGACTTTGACTTGTTTGAAGGTTGTCATCCAGCTCATTCTTTCATGTGTACACTAATAAAGTCCTCCTGGTTTGTGGTTTTATAATTATAAATGTTGCATATGTGTGTGTATGTGTAGGTAAGAATGGGGAGTTATTGCCCACCACGGAGGAGGCTGAGGAGCTGGTGCGTGCACTGCAGGCTATGGGGTCCTACCCAGACTCTTTGGTGTGCCTGACCTCCATGGGAGACCTGGCCCCCTCTGAAGGAGTGGACCACCGAGCCATGACTGTGTTCCCTGGTTCGGTCCAGCCAGGGGGCATGGGGGACCTGCTTAACAGCCGCATCCCTACAGAGAACTTCACCAGCCTCGAGCTGGAGGACAATCTACTGCAGTCCACTGGGGGTCACTTTCCCCCCTCACCACCATCTCAGCCCGCTAACCAGCCCCAGACGTCGTGCACCAACCTGACCTCATCTTCTTCTACAGTAGCCCCCTCCACCACCTCCCTGCTCACTCAGACCTCCATAACAGAGCGAACGTTTTCCCGGACACACACATCCCATGTCCTGGCCAAGTCGGACGCTCCCACATCATCTCCCCAAGGCAGCCACTACAGCAGTGAGCACGTGCCATCCCCATACAGTGACCACATATCTTCTCCCCATGCCAGCTCCTTCCAGACAGACGCCCCTCTGCTGCTGGAAGTCCCTCTCAGCGGTGTACCAGTACCCCCGCGATCATCATGGAACAACCTCCCTCTCCCCCTCACTGACCCCACACAGTTTGGCAATCTCATAGGATCAGAAAGTCATCTCATATCCACCTCCCTGTCCACTCCCCCGGCCACCACCCACTCTGTGACGCTGCAACCCATGGCTGCGCTCTCAGCGATGCCCCAGAGTGGCTTGACAGGTTTAACAACTCCCCCCGCCCCCTCATCCTCCCTCCCATCCTCTTCACATGATCTTCTGACCTCCACACAGCCCAAGCAACAGCTCCCTCAGTTCAGCGCGGCCTTTGGCCATCAATTGGCCTCCCACAGTGGCATCCCGAAAGACGTGCAGCCCAGCCACAGCTCCACAGCGCCCCCCGCTGGCTTTTCCATAGTTAGTGCCACCGCTGCAAGTGCCAACAGCGCCACACCACCCTTTGCGCAAAGTAAATGAGAGCAGGCGGCCTGCAGTGGCTGCATGATGGTCTGTGGACTCACAGTCACTTACAATCCAGTCGACCGGCTTCTGATTGACCACCCATCTTCATCTGCTACATGTGTGCAATGTGGTAATAGCGCACTATTTGATAATGAATTTGCACAACCTTAGATTTTCCTCAATATTTTCTATTTTCATTCTTTTATTCTGCAGCCAGACGGTCTCTGGGATTTTAAGTCAGTGTGAGTCCACTTGTCTGATGCCTTGTGGTTTCCGTCAGCAGGGGGTAACAGTCAGATTTGGTGGTGAAATAAACGGGTGAAAATTGGCGGAAGGACCTTTAGCAGAGATTATGTGTCACAGTGCTCAGAATTCATTGACGTAGAAGCCTCAATCAGTGGTCGCTTTGTTTGCTTTGCCAGTTAAAGTCCTGTCTTTAAATGATCAACTGTACCCTGCCTTGCTCAGATGGCCATTTGCATTTTTAGTTTTCCACCTGTTTCATATACACTGCTTCTGTCACTCTCTTAAAAACAAGAGTACAGGTTGTGATATTTGTGACCCATTATGTTTCAAGCTATTTAACTGTTATCATGATATAGAATCTTACTGAGTCAGATTTCACAGTCATATGAATTTACCAAAATACTTTTAAACAGCTGTTTTTATATTGTGTATACTGTATATGTGCTCATTTATTGGTTTGCTCAGACGTCAAAATCTCTGACCTCACCATTGGTTGTGGGACTCTGAGTGGCCTAGTAGACACTTGAAGGTAAATATAGTTTCTTAAAGCAATAAACACATTAACATAACTCTAGCGTTGTAAGGTATTTTATTGGTCTCATTACATGTAGCTTCACTTGCTGAATCCAGGCTGGATCAGGAATATATTTTGGCCTCTATAACAGTTGTAAACTTTTTATTTTACAGCAGTTTCACTCAGAACGAGAGCCTAGAGAGACCAGAGATCAGGTCAGCCTAAAACTTCTTCTCTCAGGTCATACTGAGTGGATTTTAATAAATGAGTTTCAGTGTTAATGGTAGGGGTGATGATGGCGTAATCCAGGGACTTTTAAGTGTCTACTCTCAAAGTTGCTCTCTGGTCCACATATACAATGGTTATTAGTGACTTTCATGTCTCATTAAAGGCCGTTTCAGGACTTCAAGGAAACCCACTATAAGACGCCAAGGCCGGACTACCTAGAGAAGACGTAGGTAGTGATTTAAATGGTATAAATTGGTGTGTTGAGCACGTCTGTCAAGCAAAGTCTGTTTTACTCTAAAGTGATTTTAAGCTAAACGATGCAAACCTGGGGTCTAATTTGAATTTTTATAAAATGAGAGCTCCTGTCAATGACTCATACAGCAGTACAACCATGACTTTTGATAGATATTAGACATTTGACAGATTGTCAGACATTGTTGAGTATTAGGTATATAGAGTAGCAGTCTCTATCTTGGGGTTTGTTGGTGAATTATTGAGTAGCAATGGATTGAAATTGTTATTTGCAATGTATTCAGTGAAACCTGTGTCTTGTAGAATGAGTCTCTTGTTTTTAATGGCTATCAAAATGGTTGTAAGTTCTCTTCGAAGTTGGAGGGATCAATGTTTGTATGCTGTGTATGCTGTCATTTTGTTTTTAATAATATTCTGATGGAGAGTACTTTTGATAGCTATTAAACTCCAGGAAGAAGTCTGGGATTGCATGGGGCAGCGACCTTTTTGTGTGAGAGCATTATAATATCATTATTAGATTATGGTCACTGGCTTGATTCTTGGTGGTATGAAACATAGGAATATATGCATCGCCATTTCATTTCATTTTGTGGAGAAAAAGAGATCAACGTACAGTATGTTGTTTTTCAACATAGATTTGCACAGGAGTGGATGAGGCCGGTGGTGTTTCACGTGTCCCGTGTCTGTCTTGCCTTTTTTTTTTTTTTTTTTTGCTTGGATGCTCATTAAATGAACAGCTGCCATCATTACCAGCTCTGAGCCTGCACCAGACCCCCATTTCCAGCTGTGAGAAGGCCCAGTTCTGTCTCTCCCTTCCAAAGAGAAAACACATTATGAAGTGTAAACCCGTAGCTCCACCAGAGACGACTGGGCTTCTCAGCGACTGCAGTGTTTTCACTAATAGTCCTAAACACAGTTCCCCCGAAAAGAAAAAGAAAAAAAAAAATCATGTTGGATGAAAATGTTTGCAGGGCATTACTGCTGTATCCACATAGCATGAGATTAGTCACTGCACCAGTTTACTCTCCCAAAAACCACGTAGAACAAAATTAACAGGGCTCGTACTGTAGGCACATTTAACTGCTTGAATTCAGATGGCTGACAAATTCCTATACTCATTGAATGTACTGTATTACTGTTTTTAAAGATAGGATGAGCTAATCTAGTCACCTTTTGTTATTGGTCTATGTTTAATTTGTCTAAGGTATTTTTTGTATACAAAGGTTTACATTTTTATGTATATTTTTCTTGTGTACAAATTATGTAATATGTGTACAAACACTGTATGTAATATCTGTATATAGTGTGAGAAATTTGATCTTTTGTTTTTGGATGTATAAATAAAACTTGCTGTGAGGTATTTGCCGACATAGTTTGTGGTGTTTTTTATTTTATTTTTTTTAATGGTCAATAATTTCCACTAAAGGTGTAAGGCCACAGTCTTTCCATGCACATGGAAATGGATGTTTAGCAAAATTGTTAGTAGATAGTTCAGTGTTTCAGGTGCTCACAGCAAAATGAGAATGGGAGCAAAGACAGGCCACAAAGGTATTGTATTTTACAAGCAACCAAACATCTAATTGTGAAATGTAACTACTGCTGAATATTTAATGTTGAAATGAATTCATAGCATTGAAGTGTTTTACTTTAAAAACGTTTATCTAGGTAATGGTGGCACGGTGGTTAGCACTGTTGCCTCACAGCAAGAGAGTCCTGGGTTCAAACCCCAGCTGGGGTTCTCGCTGGCTTCTCCCACAATCCAAAAACATGCAGGTTAAGTTAACTGGTCACTCAAAATTGCTGTGATTGGCTGGTGACCTGTCCAATGTCAGCTGGAATGAAATTTTCCATTTGAGTAACTTTAAGTTGACTAAATCTCACCACAAAGTCCACTACATAGCTGTTCTGAACCTCTGCAATCAATACATTTAAAAAAAATAGATACAATTTTAAAAATTAAAATACATTGAAAAAAATCTGGAAATGTCAAAAAAGGAGAATTTAAACAGCATAAATTCAGATTGTTTTCAAAGTAAATTCTGTGATATTTAAATTTCAACATCAAGCAGCTTATTCAGGAAAGGTTAAATTCCACAATTATGTCTTAAGTTGAGGTTAAAATTCTAATTATTACAACCTTTCTTTGGTACCATGTATTAATCCAACTAAGAAAATACAACTGTTGGTATAGAGTTTTACTGATCACATCCAACATACAGTGTGCAGTTACCCAAATTCTCTATATACTCCATCCTCTATACAAACCATTATATTTGCACAGGAAATTTAAAAAGCTGTCGCAGGCAAGCATATTTCAAATTTGTACTGGACTTTTATTTTTTCCTTAATCATTTGACAACTTTCAATAAATCCAACAGCACTGTCCTGAATTAGCAAACATGTATACTGGACTATAAACTGTCAGCAAAGTCACACAAAATGAAATGTACATTTTAAGTGATTGCTATCCAGTGTTTACTGAAACTTTAACACATCACAGAACCCAACTTTACTCCCTCTATTACATAATACTGCTCTTTTGGGTTATAAAAATAGTTTAATAGAATATATGCCTACTTGTGCTAAGAAATTACTCCTGGCGATCACACTGCTTTATTGCCATACAACACAAAGGGGGGAAAAAAAGAAAATAATGTAATTCGCAAGATAATATTGTAGCCTTTTAAGTACCATCTTTTAAAAACCAAGATAAATCTGCAAAGTGCAAAACATAAAAAGATAAAGAGTCATAATAGACCATGTAGAAGGTGCAAATTGTATTGAATTTGTATCAGTTTGGGGTGGAGGGCTTACATGGCACGTCACATGAGAAGTTTGAATGGAGAGCCGAGTCATTTTTCACAGAATAGCAGAAAACACAAAGGAAAATAGAGTGAAAATGGAAATCACTGAGTCTGGTACATTTTCTTGATTTGGTTAACCAGTTTCTACATATATTTGTCTTTTACTCATTCAACAATTAGCACCACCACAATTAGCAAGCAGAAAAGAAAACTTTTACTTTTAATGTATTTGGAGAGAAAATGTTCTGTATAAATGATAAAATTAAAGACCTAAAAGAATTGTTCGACATTTTGGGAAATACGCTTATTCGCTTTCTAGCTAGCTAACTATCGATGAGAGGAATACCGCTCTCACATCTTTACGGGAAAAATAAAGCTACAGCCAGCAGCCGGTTAGCTTAGCATAAAGGCAGGAAACAGGGAAACGGCTAGACTGGCTCTGTTAAGAAGAAACAAAACACCTCTAAAGCTCACTAATTAATACGTTACATGTCGTTTGTTTAATCTGTACAAAAAACAAAGTGTAAAACCAACATATTGGCATTTCTTGGCCGGGGCCAGTTGCCAGGCAACCCTGCGGAGACTCTAGGTTCCAGCCAAGAAATAGTCCGACACATAACCATAAAATGCTTAACTGTCGTTTTACACTTAGGTTTTTTAAAGATTAAACAAACGACATATAACGTGTTAATATGTGGGCTTTAGAGGTGCTGGTAGGCAAATTTTGCTGCCTCCGGACAGAGCCAGGCTAGCCGTTTCCCTGTTTCCAGTCCTTGTGGTAAGCTAACCGTCTGTAGCCTTCTATTTAACGGAAAATTATGAGAGAAGATCGGTCTTCTTATCCAACTCTCCTCTAGAAAGAAAATCATCGCATTTCCCAAAATGTTGAACTCTCTCCATAACTTGCCCTGTGTTTTGTGTACCGTGCATTGCCCCGTGGCAAAAACAATATATCATCTGACTCCGTAAGATTTATGAAAATTCCTCTCGTCTGAGAAGAAAAACAAGTCCATTTGTTCATGCACACATTATTCTGACAAGGAATGATAGAATTATATTTGATCTTTCGTCATTTGTCTTTAAAGTATTGCTGCATATGCATTCTAATGGGGGGGGGGATCACAACAAAAACATTTGATCTAACATTTTAAAGCTGATACTATTCATCCCATTCATCACAAACACTCTAAGGCTGATTCAACTCTGTTGAGGACTCAACATTCCTCCAGTCCTGTAGTAGTATGCTACAACGCATACTGCTCAGGCCAACCAATAGGCTTTATACTGTTATACTATCATGCACATTCCTTTTAAACTAAAGAAGTAGAAGCAGTGCCGCTGGTCTCTGAACACCTCCTGGCTTTATGTTAATATGTACATCTGTGAGCAGTGTCATTTACTATGTGAGAAGTCTATGTCTGTATGCATTTACTGTACAACTGAAAAACCTCTCACAAGTCCAAATGGAAAGATACAGCCAGGCAAATATTACACTGCATGACCAACTCCAGAGTCTAAGCTGTGAGACTTCAGGCGGACTTTTCTTTTGTCCAAGATACCATACCTGCAAAATACTGTAAGTCTCGTGCTACTGTTTTATGGCTACTTTGTTTATAGTCAAAGGCATTTATACTTCAAGTGCAATTAAAGCTGTAGGTACGCTGAGGAGATAGATAGTACCACTGCAGCTCCTAGGAAGACTAACAGAGTCTGCTGATTTATAAACTAGATGATGGCACTGCCGTTAATGGAATGAATGGACGAAACCTCAGTTTATCTAATCAGTCAAGAACACACCGAAAAAAAAAAAGAAAAAAAAAAAAAGGGATGAGGCAAAGTCCAACAAACCAACACAACTCGAGGCCTTGTGGAATCGGGGCTGGCAACAGAGCATCCAGTGTTTGAAACTGGTGGACACTTCAGCAATCCAGCCGTTTTTTTTATTTTTTTTTTTTTTTTACATTCTCCAACATTATTACAGCCACAGCATAGAGTGTGAAACCAAAAAGTTAAAGAGAATTAAGAAATATATAATAAATCAATAGTAAAACATGATAGAGGGCAGCCATTTTCATTCACTGGATGAGTACTTAAAAAGTTTTACAACTGGAGAAATCAAAGACCGATATACAAAAGAACAAGTAGAAAGGCAAGGCAATCTCATGTATGGCCATTTTCGTCTCTCAAAATATTTACCTCACAGCCATTATCTACAGTTTGCATTTGGCCATTTGTACACAGTGGTTCCATTACAAGCGCTCCATTATTTTTCATGAATCTGTAGAAATTAGCTTATTTACAAGTCTGTACAACCACCCTATAGAGCTCTTTCCATCTCCCAGAGGACCCAATCCACTTAAAGCAGGATACCTGAGTTTTCAATAGAATGCTTCAACCCACTCATCACTCTTCACCGCACATTTCACAGGATATCTCGCACAGCCACACACACACGCACACAATTAATTAAGCAAGGTACTTTCTCCAAAAGGATGCAGAGTGTAAACCTTTGTGAAAAAGCCACAAACTCACCAAAACCAATAACTCAAAGAGTCCTTGCAGAACGATAGCTAACTCCACCCTTAAAATTAAAACAGTTGAGAAGGAGGTATTGAGAAGGGACATCTTACAGCAGGTGGCAGCTGAGTGGCTGACCACTGACTGTCCTGAATAGGACCCTCTGGTGGTGTGCTAGCGTATAAACAGACATTAAGTAGGCCAAGATTTGCTTCAGGCAAATGAGTGATGGAGACCTTCCTGGGAGACTTCATCCCGGCTGTGGAGGTCAGAGGAAAAGATCTGACTGCTGCCACTAGGGTGGAAAATTAGAGCTGGACGTAGCTCCTCTCACTGAGTGGCAGCTGCATGTGGCACAGAAAACCTGACAAACATCAGGAAAAAAAGGTTAATATTTATCTTCTGAACTCAGGTTGAAACAAGAGTAGAAGTCTCGAGTCACACTATTGACTGTTATGCTCATTACACACCAGCAAACTGTTGGATGAATGAATAGCCACTCTACTATTCCTATATATTTGCTATTACTGGGGAATAACATATTATGCTTGTCCTGAGTGTGGCACCAGAGTAAAGCCCATGTTGTTACCTAAATCAGGAGGGTTTACCTTCTGTACAGCGACCATTTAAGAACTTCTAAGACTCAGTTTGTCAAGCTCAGCTCTACATGGTCAGACTTCCCTAATTTTCTCTCAGTCTAAGCTGTACTTTAAGCTAAATGCCAACATTAGCATACTAACATGCTTACAATTAACATCCTAACGTTTGGCATGTTGGCAACTCGTTTTTGAGGTCATAACCTGAAGTGTTGGATGAGGGGGAAGCTCGACCTGCTGCTACATGGAAAGTCGGGGGATCAATTTATCCTCTGAGGACCACGAATATCTGTACCACATTTTTAGCCATGCCAGTGGCTCAAAGGATATCATGACATTCTGTACAGACATTCATGTCATGCTGCCTTCAGAGTGCATTGGGTGATCCATTCACTTTTCATCTAGCGCTGTCATCAGATCAAAATCTTAATCCCTCCAATACTTTGGTTTATGACCAAGTACATGCAAAACTAATGGCATTCCTATCAGCCTCACGCTAACATGTTAAACTAGGAAGGTGAACACGGTGAACACTATACCGGCTAAACATCAGCATGTCATTGTGAACATGTTAGTATGCAGATGTTAGCATTTAACTCAAACATGCTAGCATGGCTGTAGACGTGGAAAACCAACTATAAAACAGTGCATCTTTAGTGATGCCCTCATGGTGTCCTAGTGTATGTGACTAAAAAGTCCAACCAATAAAATCATCACAAATCTTCGTACAATCCCGCCTTTTCGCCCGTCCTGTTAAATTACAATAACCTTCTGTCAAAAACTGAAAGCCCATTAGTTTACAATTTTGAAAAATTGATCCTAACTGTCTAATGTCCCGCCCCAACAACCTGTTACCACAGGAAAAAAACCTAGAAGAATATAATGAATTATTACCTCTGAAGCCTCTGCACTAGTTCAGCTACCAGAGAGTCACAGATCCCTGGGTGTGTTTCTTCTGCTTGGAAAATGGCCTCCCGCAGCCCCTCTGCAGCCTCTGGTTTGCCATTGCGTGTCTCACTCTTTTCTTTCAGCTGCAACAATGACAGCTTTTAGATAACAATAGAATGTGAACTTCCTAAATATTTTACTTGTAGTCTGACAAAATAAATGCATGTGAACATACAGTAGATTTCATTCTGTGAGATCAGCATTGATGTTTTTTTTGTTTGTTTTTTTACCACAGTTTTATGATGGTTTTATTTTAAATAATCCATTCAGTGATGAAGACTGTTTTAATTTGGGGTAAATTGGTCATTCCTACCTCAGCAAACAATGGAGAAAAGATTGTTGATAAGCTTTGTGACAAAGGCCTCTTTGGACTCTCCTGCACCTGGAAAAAAGGATGATTTTAAGGTTAAAAAGAGAAATTTGAGAGACCTTTAACACACAGAAGACTTGGCCTTTTCAACGAGAGGTGCTCAACTACTAATTTATTCCTTTTTTTCCTCTACAGTGGCGTATGGTCTCACCTGTTTCTTTTCAAGTTCAGCCGGCTGTGCTGCCCCATTCTGAAACGTTTTTAGGTCTTTCTCCCGGATGGTGTTGAAGATCCAGTCGTCATTGCCAGCGTCATCTCCTCCAGATGCCTGACCATCTTGCTCCCTACAGTGACACAGGATTTTAGGAAAATCATCAGTGTACTAAGAATTGCAGTGTTGACTGTAAACCCCCCCCCCCCGCTGAACTGCATGATGATGGTGCAGACAACTTACTCGTCAGATTCATCAGAGCTGGATTCATCCCGAGACTGCTCTGATTTCCACCTCTTGTATCTGTCAATCAGCTCTGTCAGATAGGATGTCTTTTTGGCATGCCTTACAATATACTTATGTTTTAACAGCTCTTTGGCAGTTGGCCTCTAAGGAAAACACACAAAACAAACTTAAGAGTGAATATTAAAAGAACAGCTTTCTTTCTTTATGTACTGTGCATTATTATTACTCATAACAATATCAACAAGAGTCTTTTAAACTTACAAAGCTAGGCTCCTTATTTAAACAGGCTTCAACAAATTCTTTAAGTGGTTTACTGTAGTTTCCTTCCAGTGTTGGTGGATTGTTCTTTGGGATGAGGAATAAGACCTTCATAGGATGAAGCTCAGAGTGGGGCGGCTCTCCTTTAGCCAGTTCTATTGCTGTTATTCCTAATGACCAGATGTCTGCCTATAAACAAAGACATTTTGGACAAAAACATCCTCTCATTAAAGCAGCAGACTCTCACACGTTTCTCCACAAACACACACGCTGGCGCAATGCTGTGTGAAATGACATTTAAACCGGCTGACTGAAAAACCATGGGTGTATTTGAGGAAGCTCTGCAAACTGAAGACTGACATAGTGGTTGTGTTGACGAGCTACACTGACCCATGTTGTGGTTATTCCAAAAATATGTACTTAGTCATTTCTAGTCTAGAAAACCAGTCTTACAAAGTGCTTAATAACCCCTGACAAAAACAAACACACAACCGTCAACAGAGCAAAGAAAAGAAAGACAAAAGGTACAGATCATCTGGGAGCAATTTCACACAGAGCTTTTTTCTTTGGACAATGTTCTTCACCCCCACTTTATTCGTTGACTCTCATTATATTGATGTTAAATGTCAACACAGCATGGTTATGTTTCAATAATTTATAATTCTTCATTTTAAAATTCCAGTTGGGCACTATTAGGAGCTGTAATGGACTTGCAGTGGCTGTCATTTACCATCCCACCCCCATTGTCAGTCTGAATAGTGTGCAACACTCATGACTCATTTTGAGGCCACTGCCAAAAATCTTTCTGGCCTTTCTTTGTCTCACCCAATAATACACCTGTTATATTTGCCTTTATGCTCGCACTGTCCCCTCTCTCCTTCTTGTACAGTCGTTGCTGGACTCACCGCTGGCCCACAGGTCGACTAGCCAAATAGAAAAACTCCCACTACTCCAGATGTTCAGTTCAACCCGGCTGATGTGGCGAACATACAGTAAGCTTTTCAGACCAAGCTGAGCACAAAGTGATCTAGCTGTGAAACTCACTCTGCTGTGTCTTGCAATGGCACATGGCGCAATACTGTTTACTTACTGTTTTGATACAAAATGACTGCGAGATGACTGTATACACTTTACATTTAAAATGTATGGCCATTAGCTATTTGTTCTTGTCAGTTAAAGCATTGTCCTCCCAAACTATACATTTCTTTGAGATCCGGCGGCATAACACAAAGCTGCTTTCCAACACTAAACTTGACTGTGATAACAATAAAAGTTGGGATAATCCTGACCTTTGAATCATAGGCAGATTGCTTTATGACTTCAGGTGCCATCCAGAAAGGAGTACCAACAAATGTGTTTCTTTTTATCTGGGTGTCTGTCAGCTGGCCCGCCACTCCGAAGTCTGCCAGCTTCACGTCGCCTTGTTCTGACAGCAACACGTTGGCAGCTGAAAGCAAGAGGAACAAAATTATGAGATGAGCTGCTCATGAAAACACTCTGTGCTTAAATGAACATTCAGCATTTAAAATAGATACAGACAATGCTATGTCTCAACCACTTTAGTAATATGATTGTTCCCAGCTTCTGGCAGTAAACCTGGTTTCAAGAAATGAACATTTCAGTTGTAAAAACCTGATTATTTGGTCTTGTAAAGCATTAATCAGGTTTCTAAAAGCTTTTGAAGTGTTTTCATTTGCATGATAAAGACCAAGGACAGGGACAGTGACAAGAGAACTCTGATCAGTAGAGCCACACTTGTCTTTCTACAGGAACATTACAGACACAATAGCTGTTTAAAGCTCTTGTTTGCACTGCTCTCTCCACAGCAACATATGCCTGCTTTAGTACTATGAATGTCAACAAATAAAATGGGATCCTCTATCACCCATCACTATTTTAGCACAAAGATGATTTATAATATTGTAAAGGACAAAGACATTACAGATCTGAACAGAATTTAGAGTGAAATGTGACAGACTGAAGTGATCTGACTTCTGGTCTGATTACAGATCCTGGAAGTTGTGGAATTTACTTTTTTTTTGTGAAAACATTTCCTCCACAGCTGTTGAACACTGATGCCAATATATATCAAAGCCTCACTTCAGCATTATTAACAAGACGATAGAGAACATGTTGTCAAGATTAAACCATTTACAAGACTGTTGTTAAAACAAGGCGATGGCATGTACCAGTCTCACCTTTGATATCTCTGTGGATTTTCTTTTCAGAGTGCAGGTACTCCAGCCCTTTCAGGATCTCTCTCAGAATTGTGGCAATCTGCGTTTCATCCAGGGAACCTGGTTCCAACTAGAAGAGCGGATAAATTAGAAGAGGATGCAGGTGACTTTGGGTTTAACTTTGAAAGATGGCACAGAATTTACACATCAGAGAACTGTCATAATGGCCTGCAAATAAAATTGTTTAAGGTGAGATCATCTCCAAATTGGTCATTTACTTCATTTTGATGTAGACTTACCAAATCCAGGGCTGATCCTCCACCCAAATATTCCATAATGATCCATAATTTCGTACCCTGAAAAATAAATCAGCAATTCGGTCAGGCAGTGTTCAAAGTTGCAGTAGTTATTACAAACAGAGTAACAATTTATATACAATTTGCCCACATTTAAAGAAAAAAACAAATCAAGAGTAATTTTATGAAAATCGTTTTGGAGAGGGCTAAAGGCTGCAGAAGCTGACTTACTGTGTGTTTTGTGGAGATGAGAGTTTCTGACATGAGTAAGATTATGACAAACATTTAAATAAATAAATAAAATAAAAGATGCTACATGGCCCAAAAATAATTTTACTATGGTGGCAAGTAGATATAATATACATGTAGCAACACAGTGGAGCGACTGCACGGAGTGGTCAGGCTAATGTACTGTGTGTTCAATGTCTTAGAGAAACAGACACTTACATAATATGACAAAAGGAGTCAGTTTACAATTGATCTGTGATTGTTAACTGACATAATTATCTGTTTATTGACCAAGACTCCTGCTATTAAAAAGAATAATAGATATTCTATTAATTATATTTTAACATTTACAACAGGCTGGTTCACCCTTTACTAGAAGCTGAGGAGTTCTACTTATAATCTAAAACAAGTCAACGATCAGAGCTGTGTCAAATGTTTCATTTTATAGATCACATTATTAATAGACAATGTACTGGTAGATTTAAATCCGAGGAACCAGAAATTGTATAGCAAGATGCTTTCAAGTAGGCACAGCCTTGGCACATTCACTCTTCTACAGACTGACTTTAGTTGGAGTGAATCCTGTACTTGTCTGAAACACCAGAAACATCTCAGCTGTCTGATCCAGTTGTGCTCAGAAAACTTGGGTAGCACCTGTTTCCTGCACAAGTGCAATACTTTCATATGAATAAATGAAGGACTGTGTGTAAATGAAGATAGTTCAGCCAGACAACGAGAGTGTCACTGCAACTTCAGGTCTGTGGATGTGTCATCTGAGCGTGTTTGTTGCGGTTTCCAGGTGCACAGACTACTTAAGATGTCAAACTTAGTAAAACAGTATCTGCTGCTGCCCGCACACACGCTAATGTTGCCCATGCCCCTCAACAGAGCCCAGCTCCCACCTATGGGCTCTCTTTCTTTATGCTTCCCTTGGATGCAAGTAACTTCCCCCTTACTCTCACTTTTTATATATTTATATATAGATTATATATGCTTATTTATGCACCAATATACCAAAGCAAATTCCTTGTATGTGAAAACCTACTTGGCAATAAATCAGATTCTGATTCTTATTCTGATCACACACTAAGTTTTGGGACTACAGTTCCCATAATGCTTCGGGGGATGTAAAGAGGAAGTATAATGTTGCTATGGATTCAGTGAGGTATGCTGTGGGCCACAACTTGAGCCCCCCCTTTTCAGCCCATATTTGTTTACATTTTGACAAATTGGCACCATTACAAGTATGCTGAATTAGCTATTAGCACTTCCTGCACAGACAACTATCACTGGATTACTTTGATCCTTTGATGATTCTCAGGCAAGTGTGTGTTGAGATTTGATTGAGTTATGACTCAGAAAAGTATGCTTTTTTTACGCAAATTGCGGCAATTGGGCAGTAGGGGTTTTACCTACAGTAGTACCTTAATTGCCTCCACGAGCTGTGTGTTACAGCCACTGCTGAAACTGCTTAACAGTGTTGGTAAGTGGGACAAATCAGCGGGGCAAACTACAATAACTACCTTCCAGTTGCTGTTGGAACACCAGCATGCACCTGTCCCTTTCACAGTCTCTTTGCCTCATGTCTCTCCCTCCTTGCCCCCCTTACAACTCCCCCGCCCCCTCCTGGGTAGGCGCCTCACAGTTTGAAAACATCTGCCCTAAAACATCCAGAGATATTAAAAGGACAGCTACCTTAGTATAAATGGTGTAAGCAAAACCTCACACACATTTCAACAGTATGTATAGCTTCAACCTACAGCCTACATCAGAGGTTCTCACTCACACTCTCTGTTTACAGGTAGGCTACTCATTGTCGCAATTAATGTCACATCTCTTTTGATTTGGCCAGAACGAAACTGAGGCAGGAAGAAAGAAAAAAACAAAAAAAAACAAAAAAAAAACGAAACCGAGGCAGACAGAGCTCAGACAGTTATTCCATATTTATTTCTGACATATTCTTACAGCTACATTTACACTAGTTGTAGAAATCGTGTACTAGAGAAAACGAGACACATTCTGTATCTGCGATTTAGGAGCTGATAGCAAATTCTCTGGTGTAACGTTACTGCGTGAACTCGGCAGCAACCACACACAGCACTCTTTCCAGCAGTTAACGTCGCCATGACAACAATGTCAACGATAGGGAAAAAAGCCACATTAAAACCACAATCATCTGGAAGATCGCTGTGAACGATCTCCAGCTACACTGTATATTTAACGTCTAACAATTTATTGTATGTATGTATTTCAAAATAGAAAACGTTACACTTCATAACGTATTCATAACACGAGGTATGGGCTGGGTCCGGATTGACTTGCCATTTTGTCTGGATGCGGACCTTGGTCCGGACTTTGAGAAGTCCTGGCCTACATATTCGATTTAAGTTTTTATATGTTGTTCTTAGCACACACTGTTGGGCAGTCTTATATGGTAGAAATCCTCTGAAATCCACTTATTGATGCATGTTCTGTTTCCAGCAGCTGCACCAGCACTTTGTTTGGAATAAAGGAAACTGCCATTAGCATGATCAATGGTTGCCACCACTGCCACCACTACTGCCCAGACAGGAAAAAACTAAACTAAATCAACAGAAAATAATGAAAACTGGTACTGGTGACACTCCTTGATTCCTTAGTGATCTCTAGTAAGGGCAGTGTGTTGCCAAAGATGTTGCCGAACTAGAAAACGCTGCCACTTTAAAGTTTTGCAACACACACGTAAATACATACATACACACAGCACAAATACCATGCTTATATACTACACACAATTAAGCCTTAATTCTCTCCTTCAGCCAGCAGCACAACTTAAGCTAATGGACCACCACTTCTCTCCTTACTGCTGTTAAGTACCACAGTTAATGCTGTGAGAGGCACTCTAAGTACCATCACATGTAGCATGCCTGAAAATCTACTGCAGTTACAAAATATGGTTTGCAACTGAGTGATGCTGTCAATACAGCCATTACAGAGATGATAAAAACACCTGAGACTGAGACAGAGCAGGGTGTTGTTTTGGCTCTGTACTTTAGCACACTGAATCTGAATATGACGTTAAAGAGCTGACTTTCAGCTGCCATTTTCTACGTATACAAAAGGCTATGATTCCTACACTGCTCACCCAATATGCAACTAAACATCCCAATATTGAAGCTGAACGTTGACACGTTGACCTCATAGTCATTGTTTTATTTCAAATCCAGTCGGCTGAAGTACAGAGCAAGGAGAACAAAACATATGTCAATGTCCAAATACTTACAGATTGCACTGTTAAAAGCCCACAAGCTATACTACTCACACAGGCAATACTTGTTCCATTGCCGATATGCATTATTTATTGACCTACATTGCGTACACTTGGTTGCAGGAACACACTACTGACATATGCATTATGCTGAGCATGGACTATTACAAACTGATTTAATGATATTCTTCCTGGGGTTAAAGCTTACCTTGAGATAGGATCCATAATACTTGGTGATAAAGGGACTGTCACACTGGCTGAGAACTGTGATTTCCTGTTGAATGTCTTCTATGTCATCCTCCGCTTCTTCCAGATCGATAATTTTAATGGCCACAACTTTCTGCGTCCTGCTGTCGATGCCTTTAAAAACTTCCCCAAAAGAGCCTTTCCCTATCCTGTCCAGCTTGGTAAAAAACTCCTCTGGATCAGCTCTGAAATTCTGTGTGAAAGGATGGGGAGAGAGAACAGAGGGCATTTTAAGTAACATAGAACCACAGGCAACTGATGAGCTAAATTCTGATGCACAAATACAGATCACAAAAACTTTAAACATAAAAAGGCACAGGAGGTAAAATTACAGGTATTCAAGCTGTTACAAACAGTCAGAAAATAGTACACAGACACACAGGGACCAGATCTTTCAAGCTCTGCATTAGTGATGTCTGGATCATAAACATTCAATATTTAGTACACACACCCTTAGTTTGTAATGTAGGCTTTCTGTCCTAAATGTGTAGTCTCAAAGCCCATGCTGTGAAAACCCCAGATAACATCATCAAGGTTATTTTCACACACTTCAGAAAACTCCTCCAGAGCCACAGAAGACATTACACAACAGTTTCCATTGGGCGAATGGTGCTAACTATGACCAGTAAACTGATCTGTATGTGTGAAATTAGTGGGGAAGAGGGAATAGTTCACATCTTTCTTTTAATGGTTCATTGAGTGTCTGTGGAGAGAAGGGTGTCAAACCAGCATGAACAAAATGCCAATGTCAGTGTTGACATTATCATCAAAACTGCAACTGCAGGCAGCTAATTTTGTTTGAGCCACTTCATAGTTCAAGAGAGTGTTTCTAGTGTTTTAACAGAGCACCTGTCACTTGGATGACAGCTGGCATAACCAGTCTTCAGTGTGGGATAAATTAAACCAGAACAACTTTGAGAAATGATCAGGTTTAGAAAAGAAAATTCTGACCAATTATAATATGCCTTGATTGGCTGCGATATCGATCTTGAGGGTCGGCTTGGGACAGCCCTACTTTGCTCTATACAGCTCAGCTGCCTAGATGTCACCTGTACTCTGCTGTTTCTCTAGAATAATCGGGAATGGTATACTAAGAAAAAATCTAATACCAATAATTTTTATCAATTTCTGAGTAACTTAACTCACGCAATGTGGGGAATTCAAGACCAAAATTCACAACAGCCAGACTACATACTTCTAATCCAATACTTTAATTTCATCCTTTGTTGACAACAAACAGCCCTATATAAATGTTTGGCCTCAACCTCTGCATGCAGACTTTTTAGCCTTTTCAGATCAAATTTAGTGGCTGTGAGTAACACTTAAATCATGAAACAGCGTAACACAGATGTACCTGAATCTTAATGACCTCCACCACAAAGGCTACACAGAAACTGAAGGACTACACCCTGACTTATTGACCGGACTAAATGGCTTATTTCCCCATGGAGCACCAGGGAGGGAATAATGGTCTTCAAGTTGGCCAGTTCAATTTCCCTTCATGCACAGCAATCATTAGCCTAAACAGCCTGAGTGGAGTGCCATAATTTACATGGCAAAAATAGTACAAAAATACTGAAAATATACTGGAAAAAGTTGCATCTCTATTAAACCACACTGTACATTATGAAGTTAATCTGGAAAATTAAAATGCAACCCATTATATTTTTGCATTAGCTTTAATAATAAAGAACTAAAGCAATTAAGGCCAATGCTCACCAGGTAACCCAGCCCTAAAACGATGATCTGTTGGCTCACACAGCATATTGCTTTACAGAGCCCCCAGAGAATAGTTTCCTGTAAAAGTGCTAATGCATGGTGGTCAAACCTCTATGGAAGGGGAGATGACGAGCAGCTGCACTTTGAAAGATTGGCAAAGAGGGGGCTGCTGAATTTGATAGAAAAAGGACTTTACAACAAAGACAAAATGAGACAGAGCGGTGCAGAATAAAGCAGAGCAGAAACAACACAACCAAAATACTATCATAACACTGGTGTGGTCAGTCATCCAGGTGAAAATTATAATGTCTAGGCTGACCTCTGTAAAAACAAAGGGAAAAACAACAAGGGCGCTGCGACCACAGACTACACATGATGGGAATGCACTTGCCATATCCACAGTCAGCAGGTTTACTGCGACAACTAAAGCTGCCTGAACATCGCTCCAAAAGCATGTGTTTGATGCTCTCCCATCTGCACCACACAACTGTGTAGTCTAGTGTCAGCCACGCACCACACCCTTAGGGTTGAAGGCTCACTGCCAGCCTTCCTACTGCTAACACTCCTCTGCATAGTAACCTGTGGGCTCAGGTCCGTTTTTTCACCCCTAAAACTGTATTTGCCTGTGCATATGCTAATGAAGCATTCATAATTTAAGATTAAGAGTAGTATTGTGTGCACAGTGCAGTCAGTGGAATAATCTTGCATGTCTTGGTTATGTATTCCCAGGAGGTTGTCGTTCTTACGTGGACTGTACTGTGACCTACTTCAATTCTTCAAACAGGACGTACTGACTGCTAGCTAACGTTTGGTTCAACTAAAAAAAAAGAAATAAAGTTGACTATAAGACTATCAAAAAAGAAAAAATAAATAAATAAATAAATAAATAAATATATATATATATATATATATATATTATTAAGGCTACTATGCCTTTGGTGGCCCATCAAAATACAATTACGCTACAAGGAGAACATTTCTACAGTCAAAAACCTGTGAATTAATTAATTATATTATATTCTATCAACAGAATATTAATCAGAAAGTATTTTCTTGTGATAGTGAGCTGAATATCTTAAGATTCTGATATGCTGATGGGCATAAACGAGCATTTTGACATCCTTAGTGCTGGAACAATTAGTTGCTTAATCGTTTAGTGGACCGACAAATTATTAAATGACAACCATTTCATAATTAATTAGTCATTTAATTCATTAATCATGCAAAAACTCCAAACATTCCCTGGTTACAGCTTCACAAATCTGATCTTTTCTATGTTTTACATAATTGTAAACCGAAAATCTTGAAGTTTTTTAATGCTGACCAGACAAAATGAACAATTTAAAGGCATCACCTTGGGCTTTGATACATTCTTACATTGCCAGATTAATCAATAATTAAGGTAAACATTATGCAGCCTTAAATAACATGGGCTTCACGATTTTCTGACTTTGAATGTACCAAACAAATAGCTGATTGATGGACAAAATAATTGATAATGAAAACAAGCATTAGCTGCAGCCAAGTCAAAACAAATAAGTGGAATAAGTGGAGTGCCCTGTTAGCGTACAAATGACAAACAGGGCTCATGACATGACATATCACCAACTGAATAATAAGTAAATATACACAGATAAAATACTGCATGTGGAGCATCAGTTCAGGTCTGGGAAATTATTAAAGCTAAAACAGTTAGCCAATTAATTGCTTAATTGAGCACAGACAAATTGGTCAACTATTTTGAATTGTCATTTTTCAATTCGAAATGCCAAACATTTGATGTTTCCTGCTTCTCAAACCTGAGACTTTGCAGCTTTTCCTTGACTTACATTACAACAAACTGAATATATTCAAGTCTTGAACTGTGAAAAGTACAACAGTGGACAAGGACAAAATAGTAACTTGGATACGTCAACTTGTGCTCTAGGAAATTGTGAAGCTTACAGTGAATGCCATTTATAAAAGAGGTGCAAGCTCGGCCAGAATAAAGAGGATGACAGCCCATCAGTCATTCAGTAACTAACTAAACACGTTAGATTTGACAAAAAAAGACAAACAAGACTACACCCTTCTTACCGATAACTCACATCACATACGGTCATACTGGACTTTGACAAACAGGTGTATTTATCATTGGAAAGCAAAGGCGATAGTATTAAAAGTGATAATGATGCAGTGTTCCTGTAGATAAAGTTATTTACAGGCATCTAACAGTTTAACTTCCGAGCTGAAGGTAAGAGGAAACGTGAGGTAAAATGTCGGGTGTCTCTGAAACAAACGAACGTGCCTCTGAAAGTTAGCTAATAATACAATAATATATTTTATTTACCTGAATCCCCGGCAGTCCACTCTGAATAGGGGAATGAGCCATGGCGTCAGATCAGCAAAGATGACGCCTTTCCTCGTCTTTTCTGCTGTCCTTATCAGAGGTGTAACGTTGGTTTCCTGAACGACCCCTGGTTTGGATGACCTGGTCCGTGCTGAAAACTCTGTAAGGGTAGTTAATGTATCAAACGGAGAGGTCGCTTGATTTTAAAAGACCTGCTCGACTTGTCGGCTTGTACTTCGAGCTGCCTGGCAGCCTTCTCCTTGCTCGCCTTCCGCAGTTAGCGAACGTTATCTACGCTAGCTACTTTAGCAGCTAGTTAGCAAACAGTTAGCTGAATTATTATATCTCTAGACCAATGCGGTCTCTCAGCACCTGCTTGACAGCTTCCCGATGATAAGATAGATGTCTGGTTTGAAACAGTCGCACAGGGTAAATACATGCACACTGTTATATAGTTGTATCGCTTGTTGTTCTATTCTCTCATCTCTTTTCTCTGTCGCCCAGCGCCATCTTGGTTAATGTCATTTTCATTTTCCGGAGGACCAATCAGAACGAGGAAGGGGAGACGTTGCATATGTCGTCATTACAAAATCAAAAAGCGTCACAGAGGAGGAAGGAAGTTAACACAGGTGCGAGTTTCACACTGCTTCACACGTTTGTGGTTTGATCGACAGATAACAAGGCTCATTACCAACAACTGGGCAAAGCAAGCCACGGCCCCGGGGTCCCAGAGCCCAGGAGCCATCAAGTTCACTGCATGTCACTTCAGTTTTTGGTAATTTTATTTTTGGAAATGCCACTAAAGCACTAAATCAATCACAATTTTCATAGATTCAAGTCTATCTTAAAACAATACATGTATATAATACATGTTTTACACACATACCTACATGTACATTAGAACAATTTTAGGTTTCTGAAATTATTCCTCCTGTCCATAATGGCAGTGAATGGATCTTTTCCCAACATGAATCCAATGTAAGAGAAGGGGAGACAAAATCCAGTCGTCGTTCAGTGGAAAAATACATTCAGCTGAAGCAAATATGAGGCTTCAGCAGTCTGACTTAGATAAATCAAGTACATATCTTCCAAAGTTACCGTCTTCAGTCTTAGTATGATTTTTTCCCCTCAGACAGCTTTTCGTTGCCAAGCTGCAGCAGAGACACAGTGAGAAAACTCTTGCACTAAAAATACTGTGAATATGGAACATACCCATTTGTTCTGACTAACTGCAACTGCAGAAGCATTATAATATATTTATAATATCTTTTATATATATGTGTGTGTGTGTTAAATCAATTAAGTTCAATTCAAAAAGGCTTTATTGTTAATGTTAAAGTTTCAAAAACAATGTTGCCAAAGCATCAAAATACAATGTGTCCAAATATTTGGACAGTACACAATAACAGTAACACAACATTAACATTTATGGTTTTTGGCAAAAGATCTCAAGACAAGAATTGTGAATGAGGATTTTTTTTTTTTGCTTACAAAACATAACTTAAACATAAATACAAAAGAGCAATTACATCCAATGATGATAATGTTAGGTAATAATAGCATTCATAATAGCAGTTGTTGTAATGCTATAGCTAACATTATATGAATTTGTTGTACTATAATATAATGTTAGAGAACGTATTGTACCTTGCTCACAATAGTCATTTGGGCATTAAAATATAAAATATTTAAAACACACGCACACAATATGACAATTCTACCTCGCGTCGAAGGTAAACATCAAATATAAATGCATTGTGGATATCTAATCTGCATCTGTTCATATTTTGGTCTGTTTGGCTGCATCATCTTCATCGTGACCTTTAATTGAGTCTTTCTTGACCATCTCGACCTCTGTCTTCCGTAGCTTGCCGTTATCATCCTCGTCATCTTCATTAACCTTCGTCTTGAACTGGGCCTCAATTTCTGCGGGGTCGATGTAGGTGTAGAAGTGCGCCATGATGGAGAAGATAATACACACTGCAACCAAGAGAGAGGCAAACAGGATGTACTCTGCCCACTTTGAAAGAGGAGGAGAGAGACAGAGGGACAAACATGGTATTAATGCATCATCATGTGTCACTGTCACTATGGCACAAAAACACAGACATGAAGTACATATAGATATATATATATATTTTGTTTTACCCGTTTGGGAATCTTTGCAAGCTCAGCCACAATCAGTACGATGAAGTTGCCAATAGCAACAGTAAACAACCAGCCAGCTTGCAGCACTGCTTTCATGTTACTAGGTGCCTTGAAGATACAAAAAAAGGACACAAAATGAATAAAGACAAAAACAAAGACATTATTAACATCATACAGAACTATTATATAGTTCAGGAACAAAGAAAATCCAATATTCTCATGTATTGTGTCCTACAACTTCTTCTTTGATGGTACAGCGCTGAAATAAGGAGCGTTCTAACAAGTTTACCTGTGAGTAGGAGAACTCCAGACCAGTAACAGAAAACATCACTTCACCAGCAGTTATGAAGAAGTACTGTGGGATCTGGAGAGCCATGTGAACTGTGTTGGGCTTGATGTTTTCTGCCGCAGTAATAGACTCTTGACACTAAAACAAATAAACAGAAATAATTACAATAGCTTAGGGCAGTGTTTCTCAACCAGAGTGACTCAAAAGAACGTAGCTGGATGGATTTTGCCAGAGCATACAAATGTCAATATTTTTTATATGTTAGTGAATATTTATGGCAGCAGGACAATGTTTGTGGGTTTCAGTGTCCATGTTCATTGTAGTGAAAGAACATGTGGAACATGTCACCCAGTGCAACGATGTAGCTCATTGATGTGTTTGTAATGGTTTTTGGACAACAATGGAGCTCTATGGCACAGAAGAATAAGATATATCAGGCTTTGGATACACAGGCATCACTTGTTATTAGGATCAGTTCATTGATGGTCCTTTCCGGGGATTCATTGATATTAAGAAAATTATAGAATATCACCAGCCTTATCTTTCAAGCATTCATTTTGACCAAAATTCATGATATTAAAAATCATGTGAAACTTACATTCGTTCCAAAGACCAAAGTGCTGGGGATAAAGAAGGTATATGAACTTCCAAATCCAAAGTCCCTGCTGTATTCACATGACTGTGAACCATTCCGTATGGTGAAGGTGGCCCTGATCATTAGGAAAGAAAATCAGTTAACTGTATTGTTGTTTGCATAAAATAATGATTGTAGTATAAAAACAGTAAATTAGTCAGGATGAAAAAATCCTTACTTTCCATTTTTTATCTGGGAGAAGTTGGAATAGTAAAATGGCTCAATTAGTTTAAAGTCAGCTGCAGGAGTTGATACGTTCACTGCTGTTTTCATTCCATTTATAAATCTGAAATTGATACATGTTGAGCAAAAACATTACAGCCAGAACATTTAAAAACAGTCAGGCAAACCAACATATGTACAGTAATCTCTTCATGTTCAACAATTTACTCTGCACATAAAGATTAGGGCTGCAATTATATGATTTTCAGTATTTATACCTGATAAGTGACTAAAACAATTAATTGATTATCAAAATAGTCAATGGTTAATGTTTGTAATTCAACTTACCGGATTGCATTGTTGCCCTGTTCTGGCTTGGAAATCAAATCATCAGTCTGAGGAAATAAGACATGGATGTTGATTAATTTAACCATTAAAATGCCTCTTGTGTGTATTTATTTTAATTGTTTTGTGCTTCTAACTCACCAACAGCCAATCGTCACTGATGTTTGAGGGAATGAGAAGCGTTTGTCGCTGTCCCTTGACCAGGGAAATATTTTTCATCACTTCAGGGCTGCCTGTTGACACGAGGATTCTCTCTGCTTCAAATGTGTAGAATTGATCACTGGCCTGCAAAACAAAGAAAGTGCTGAAACAGTGCAATCATTGGGGTAAGAATATGTGTACATAAACACTCCCAGTTTTGTAAAAGTTTTGTGTTATTGTATGAGGACATACCTGAGCTGCAGAAAGCAGCAGAGGATCATTGCCAGGCATCTTAACCGTCACTGGATTAGTGCCCATGTTAAGTAATTTCAGCTGACTCTGGGAGGCTGATGGGAAGGTGGGCAATGTTTTCTGACAATGAGTACAAAGTAGAAATGAGCACTTGTCCTTGTTGTGAACTCCAAGAGTACTTTTTTTTATACTTGTAGCATAGTTAGTTTGAACCATAATTGTACATTTGAAACAAATTAATACTTGAAGTGATGTGCATTTTACAGTATATAAGGAGATAACGCAATAACATTCTACTTACATCAATTTGAATCTGAACCACAGCAGCGCAGACAAAAGCTATAGCTGCCATAAGCATCCCCACTGTCATTCTTTTCAGAGGTCTGTTGAATTAACATTAAGTTCTGTTACTGATTTGTACAAAATTATAGAGAATTAAAGCACAGAATGTCTCAAGTTGTTTAACAGCATCATGGTTATTATGGGCCCGATTCATACTGCGTAAAGTTACACTTATCTTGTATTGATTTCTGCAAAATTTTGATCTTGTTCAGGGCCGGATGCTAAATATGAAGCTACAGCCAGCACCCAGTTAGCTTAGCTTAGCATAAAGACTGGAAACATTGGGAAACAGCTAGCCCAGGTCTGTTTAAAGGTAACAAAATCTGACTACCAGCCTTTTCTAAAGCTCATTATTGTTATATTCTGTTAGTGTTATATTCTGTTACTCTGTTGGTTTTTGTAAATAAACCCTTGAATTGCTTGAGCCTCCCTGTCTGTCTGCACTCGGGTCCTTTTCCCGACTACTCACCATGACAATTATTAACATCTTTTGGTTAATCTACACAAAAACTGAATACGACACATTGTGGTTTTACAAGAGGTTATATGCAGTACTATTTCTTTGCCAGGAACAGTTACTAGGCAAGACCATAGGCTGTCTATGGGCAAGACTCACAACCAAAAAATAGCCCTGCACATTATTGAGCTTTAGCTGGTTTGCAGATTTTGTTACCTTCGGACAGAGCCAGGCTAGCTGTTTCCCCCTGTGTCCAGTCTTTATGCTAAGCTAAGCTAACTGGCTGATAGCTGTAGCTTTATATTTACCGTACAGACATTAGAGTGGTATTAATCTTCTGATCTAACATTCGTCAAGAAATTGAACAAGTGCATTTTTCCAACTATACCCTCAAACATGCAAAGAAAAACTAAAAAAACTTGAGGGTATTCTGAATGGATGGAGTTATTTAGAAAATTAAATTTTGAAAGCAAGAAATCTCAGCATATGTAAAGTAAATATTATTAAATAATCATATGATATTTAATAACCCAATGAAGTGCTTACGTAAAGTTCAAGCCACATTTTGTGATCAAAGGGTAGATCAAGCTGTCCATGATAGGCACCAGAGTCAGGATCAGGATGGGGTTGATAGTCTTTCAAAAACATAAATTGCACAGTGAGAATTTTCTCAAATAAAGTGGAGTACATCAGTCCAAGCTAACATTATTATTTTAACTTACCTGCATCTGATCAGGCTGTACAACAAGTAGCCCCTGCAGACACAAAGACTTTATTAGAACACGAACACTTTCCTATTGTTACTTAAAATATATTTATAGTTTTCACACCAAACCTACAAAGTTTCCATCCATTGTGGTGGCTTGCAGAGTCCATCTAGAACCCTTTAATAGAGATGGAGAGTTTAGCACAGTTTCCGCTGCCAACAGGTGATGTTGCTTTTTAAAATAAAAGTAAAAGTGTAAATTTAAGATACCTTTTGGTCAAATAGGGTCCAGAACATCGGAAGTGGGATGTATAAAAAGAGGACCTTCAGCACCATTTTGATTTGAGCAATGAGGAGTTTCTACAGCACAGACAGACATAATACGAACTGCTGTTATTCCACTGATGAAACAGCTTGTTAGAAACTTTTGAGAATTAAATAAAGTAAAACTTACATTGTATTTTTCATCTGCCCAGTCCATCCAGTGCTGCCTCTTTGGGTATCGCTTGCTTCTGTGCTTGTAGCGGTTTTTAATGGCAAACTGATCGACAGAAGAGCAAAGTGACGGAGCAACATGTTTTTAGAAACACCCAGAGCAACTGTTGTTACACATTAATGCAGAATGTGCTGATGCAAGTGGCGTAAACCAGACTCACCCCAATACATTTACACACATCCAGCATGATGTTTCCCTGTGGTTCAGCTTTGTAGTACATACCACTTCCAACGATAAAAACCACTATTAGGGACATAACAGGCACAACATCATTATCAGTACACAGTATATGTACCAAACCTTTACACTTCTGCTTCATGTATGCAATCACAGTCTCCAAATTGTTTAGACATACCAAGTGCAACCACCATCAGTGCAGCAGGGACACCGAAGGCCAGAGAATAACACTTCTGCTGACTGTAGATGCCACAGTCCTGAGCTGCAGATGGAGACGTCATGAAACTATAATTTCAATTTCACTCATACTCAAGGGCTGTTAGTTATTATCACATGCACTCATGTTTATGACATAAACGTTATGTCCTACTCATATCTACCTCTCAGGATCGGAGTGATAATGGTTGACAGGAGACTCCCACCATTGATGCACAGGTAGAATACAGAGAAGAAAGTTCTCCTTTGCTTTTCCTGCACAGAGAAATACATCAGTGACCTTTTATCATGTGTTGCATGCATGTTGTGCAATGCTGGATGTGATGTGTAACCAATTCTGAAGTGATTCATATCTGTGTTTATGATATCAAATGATACAACCAGAGATTTTTTAGCCATGCTAGCGACATGGCTCTAGGGACTGTGATGTCAGTTGGTCGGTCCACCACTTTGGTCCAGACTGAAATAACTCAACACTTATTGGATGGATTGTACAGACATTCATGGTTTCCAGAGGATGAATATACCTGACTTTGGTGATCCCATGACTTTTTTTCTAGCGCCACCATGAGGCTGACATTTGAAATCTTGAGTGAAATGTCTTGACAAATATTGGATGGATTGTCATGAATTTTGGTACAGACATTCATGTCCACCTCAGGATCAATTTCACTAACTTTGTTGCCTTCAACTTTCCATCTAGAGCCATCATCAAGTCAAAATGTTTGTGTCCCATACTTTGGTTTATGACCAAATACCTGCAAAACTGATGAAATTCCCATCAGCCTCAGCTGTACTTTGTGATGACATGCAATAAAGTACTGGAACTTAAGATGTTACAATTACATGTTCAATGTCATCATCCCTGTCAAAAGTTAAACATTAGAGGAGAAGACTCAGCCTAAGGTAGGAGCAGAAGTGAAGTAATGTTCTAACCTGATTCTCACTAAATTGGTCTCCACCAAAGGCAGCAACACAAGGTTTGATGCCGCCAGTGCCCAGAGCGATGAGGAAGAGGCCCACCATGGACAATGCACTGAATGTGAAGAGGAACACGTGCATGAGCAGAAAGTACTGTAGAAATATGTGATGAAAACTGCCTGCCAAAAGCCCACATCCTGGAGCTTGACTCAATTATGTCTGTAGTAGAATAGAAACCCACACATGAAAGGTCATGTTGTTTGGTGTCCCGTCTCTGTCCGTGTCAGTGATGTCATGGACTGCACTGACAGCCATCGCAACCTGGCCAATCGCGTAGACAATGGACAAGTAGATGATAGTCCTGTAAAGGGAAGAGGGAAAGGGATAGTAGTGATGAAAGAAGTACTCAGATCCTTTACTTTAAGTAACAGTACAAGTAGAAGAGTGTAGAAATACGCCGTTAAAAACAAGTAAAAGTTCTGCATCTGCGTTCTGCCCCTGTGACATAGTATTATATTTTACATTATTAGATTGTTAATACTGATGCATCAGTCTAAGTAGACTTTTACTGTTGTACCAGGTTGAGGTGGAGCTAGTTTTAAATATTTTATATACAGTTAAGTATTTTAGTCTGGTGGTTCCCAATTTAAGGATTTGGCCTCCTCCAGTGGGTCACAAAATAAATCTGGGGGCTTGTGAGATGATTTATGGGAACAGGAGAGAAACAAAAACAAAGTTCTGCAACACAAATCTAAACAATTATTTTTTGACTGAATCTTTTTTGTGAAATATTGGATTATTTTACCTCTTTGGGCCTCAAACAATTACTTAAATAAAACCATCTGAGAAGTTTAGTGGGGGAATCTCTTTTTGCTAGAACTGCTAAAAACTCAGGTGCCTGAAATGCATCGAAAGGCCCCAACTAGACACTGCTTTTTTGCAAAGGGTAACAAGTCTAAAAGGTTGGCATGGTTAATCTTTACCAATGCACTGATAAAAATTGCTATTTTAGAAGCTTATCATATAATGTTTTGATGTAAAATCTTAATCTGAAAAGTAATGAGTAAATGTTGTGAAGTAAAAAGTACAATATTTGGCTCTGAAATATAGTGGAGTAGAAGTAGAGAGTAGCAGAAAATGGAAATACTCAAGTAAAGTACACCAAAACTGTACTTTAAGCAGGCAGACACTCACTTAAACTTTCCCAGCCAGGAGTCAGCCACAATGGCTCCAAGGATAGGGGTCAGGTAGCAGAGGGCCACAAAGGTATGATAGATGGAGGTGGCCAAGTCATCGTCCCAGCGTAAGAAGTACTTAAAGTACAGTACCAGGACAGCTGTGGACAGACAGGGAAAATGAAGGCTTCCTCTTATTTTACAGCATAAAACCATCAATAATTAATCTGTTTTATGATGTGACAACGCTGTGGTTTGGTTAGGTTAGGTTAAATGAACTGGTTAGCATTAGGAAAAGATTGTGGTTTGGGTTAAAATAAGTACTTTGTTAAGGCTAGTGTTTGTTTAGGGGATATTCTCACCTCGCATGCCATAGTAGGAGAACCTCTCGCAGAACTCATTCACAACAATGAAGAAGATGCTGAGCGGGTAGCCACACACCTCTTTGCTCTGATGGATCAAACAAACAGCAGCATAGTGTTCAGCAGTGGTGGAGAAAGTATTTAGATCATTTACTTACATAAAACTAGCAACACCACAATGAAAAAACATACTCCATTACAAGTAAAAGACCTGCATTCAAAATTGTAAGTGAAAGTATAGAAGTATTGGCAACAAAATGTACTGTATTTTGTATCAAAAGCACTCATTTATGCAGAATGGTCCATGTCAGTATTAAAATATAAAATCTGAAAGGCAACTATAGCTGTGAAATAAATGTAGTGGAGTAAAATGTACATTTGCCTCTGAAATGTAGTGGAATTGAGGTATAAAGTAGCATAAATGTAAATACTCAAGTGAAATAGTACCTAAAAATTTGACTTTAGTAGTGCTTGGTATTCAGTAACTTACAGCAGTAATACAGTGAATGACATGTTGAGATGGCTGCTTTGTTTAGCCTCACTGAACAATTAAAAACAAAACTGCATGAACATCCAATAAATTCAATTAATTAAATACTTTACCGTCCCTTTGCTCTTCTTCCCTTTCTTGGGATCCTCGTTATCTGCGCACAAGATGAAACTAGTTTAAATACACTGTAAAACCTAACAGTATATCTTAATAAAAGAAGTAAGTTAACATAACTTTATCCTCCCAAAAATTTGGAGTCAGTCATTCCAATTAATTTAACCTAACTCAAAAATGAATTCTTGAAGTAATAACTCAGTTGTTGTGAGTACACTTCAATTTTTGGAGCAGTTTAAGTTTTGGTGACATAATTCCAGTTTGTTTGATTGACTCATTTTATTCAAGTTGACTTTATATCATTAGAAAAATGTAAGCCCTGCTGACCATGGACTATTAATGCTAAATATGGCTTATGATTTTTCAATGTTTGTTTTTATTTCAGTTTATGAATCAACATATTATGCCCAAGTAAAATAAAAAATACATCCAAATAATTTTTAATGATCGCCCAAAGTGTAAAGATTTGATGTTAGTCACATAAAAAACAAGTACTGTTAACAACTTATTAGAGCAGTTGCAATTAGTTGATGGACATAAAATGAACCTGCAAAGTTATTTTAATAATTGATTAATCGTGTAAGTATATTTGCAAGTAAAACGTAAAATAATTTTATGTTTCCAGCTTCTCAAATTTGAGAATGTATGGCTTTTTCTTGTCTAATAAGTAAAGTGGGTATTGGACCATTGGCAGGACAAAAAGCATATGATGACATTACCTTGGACCTTTTTCACTCTTCTCTGATGTTTTTTAAACCATCAACTGATGAAAAAATGGGCAAAAAATGAAAATAGACCTTAACTTTGGGCAACCTAGTTTACTGCATTCAGACAAGAATTTGAACGCACCAAGAGAAAAACAGAGAAAGTGACCCGTCAAGACCAGTTTGAACTCAGCATCAGACAGAGAAGCTCTGGAGGACGTCGCACAGCAGCGCAACCTGTTTGTTGCTGAAAGAATTTATTGACTCAGCAAGATATGTTTTTTTCTTCCACGCAAGGTAACGTTGTTCGTTATTTTTTGACTTCTTTGCACACTGTTATGCTGTTTGAATTGTAGACGCTGAAACTTGCTAGTTACTGAGTTGTGTTAACATTAGCGTTAGCTTTCAGGCACACCCAATTCATGCTTTAATGGCTCAGAAAAAAAGTTTTATAACGTTACTAGTCGTTGTTAAATTATTCGTCGAGTAAAACGTTACGTTAGTTGGCTGCTGAGTAACAGTATTTTTGTGAAAGTTATGTTAAGGTTGTAACATTAACTGTTAGCTCCCTAGCTAACATGCCCGCGCCTTTCAAGTTAGAGTCACTTAGTGTCCTTTTGTTCAGTTAGCTAAGTTAGGGTAAATGATATCACAGTAATTTGAAAGCGCACAGTGAGGGAGCTACCTGACTGAACAGAATTTAACTTTAAGGAGAGACTTCCCAAGAAAATATGTTAGCTTCCAAACATTATATGTAAACTAATACTAGCTATAATGGGCTCGACTTGGCGCCTTCAGTCACGTTCTCCACTCTTCTCCAGGATTATTAAGAAAAACGTCAGGGAAAAGTGGGAAAGGCCATAGTTAATTAAAGCGACGAACAGAAACCAAAAACCAAGGTTACTGCCTAGACTTTTACAAACTTGTTTCATTGTTGTTTTGACGAGTGCGAACCATGTGGAAATGTAAGTTGTGTAGTTTTTCTAGTGCCTTAAAAATACAGTTATTGAGACATTACAGACTACCAAAGCATCATTACATTGAGCATTATCCTCATCTCATTAAGTGCTTTGGTCCTCTAGTGCATCTCTGGACAATGAGATTTGAGGGGAAGCACAAAGTTTTCAAGAAAATTGTTCATGACACTCATAACTACAAAAATGTGTTGAAAACTTTGGCAAAGAGGCACCAAAACATGATGGCATTCTATTTGTCATCACCAAGACTTTTCAAGCCCCCAGTACAGACTTCAAAAGTGGAGTCTGTCTTTGTTGAGTCATTGCCAACTGATACACATGCATTAATATCGAGCATCACAGACAGCATCAGTGTGTATGGAACAAAAGGGTAACCATTGAAGGCACAACTTTTGTGGTTGGCATGTTTGTTTGCACTGGGGCACATGCTGCCTTGCCTGAGTTTAAAGAGATCAGAAACATTACATTTTACAAACATATCGGAAATGACATTGTACTTCTTTGTACTGAAAGACTATGAGACCTGGTATGTTGAGCATTTGCGGTCGTATGAGCTAAGAAATCATTAAAGCAAGGGCCATACAGTGAAATCTGTGTCTCAGCTAAGTGACCAAATGCCACACTTTGCCTACAAAGTATCAAGCAAGCTAATTCTCACAACTAAACATTTCATTCCAGTGTCTGAGTAAAAGAGCAGCACCACAACAAGAAGCCATTCTCAGCCTTTTTTCCCCCGGCAAAGTGAAGGAGGCTAAAGATCTGTCTGGACCTTTCTTTGAACACTACTGATAACCTCCCTGGATACACTGGACTGTTTCTTTAAAGGTAATGTCTATTTTCTACTATGACTCATGTGTTATAGGACGTCAATACAAGAGAATTAGATGTTCAGATTGATATCACTCATGTCTGTATGGTAAATATGAAGCTACAGCCAGCAGCTGGTTAGCTTTGCTTAGCATGAAGACTGGAAACGGGGGGAAACAGCTAGCGTGGCTCTGTCCAAAGGCAACAAAATCCACCTGTTTACAGTGTCATGCTAACTTAAGATAGCCAGCTGCTGGCTTTACTGTACAGACATGAGAGTGGTATCAATCTGAACATCTAACTCTAGGCAAAAAAGCAAATAAGTGTATTTCCCAAAATATCAAACTTTTCATTAAATGCTGTGGCTAATCAGCTGTGTGCATTGGTTACATGGTAACTTTGTGTGCATCTTAGAACGCTGCACTACATCAAGAATGCACTCAGACCATGGTGTAAGGCTTATAATAATGGAGCAGATGATGTACTGAGATATGTGGGTGGTCTAGACAGCTAGTGAAACACAGAGAGCCAGCACCTGGGGTAACCCATTGTTTTTTATGTTACAGGTTTCCCTAACACAATGTAAATGGAAGTGACTGATGTTCTGAAACTAAGGGTCATCCTTGATGATGTGAATACTGAGAGGCTTATTTTGCCCTCTCGTCCTGAGACTGTAAATGCCCTCATATTTGAGGTGAGAAACCAGCTGAACCTGACCTATGACTTTCGCCTTCAGTTTCAAGACCCAGAGTTTGACAATGCCCTATGCAATTTAGTCAACATAGAGGACCTACCATCCAAGGCAACCATTAAGATAGTTAGATTTGTTGAGTCAGATTGAGTTCAACCAGCACAGATAAGAGACATGATTCTTATCCATCAACATATGCAGCGCACCTTTGCACTCAGACGTGAAGAAATTGTGAATTCAGCTCCTCCCATTGCCGAACTAAAAGACAGATGACCTGCAGTCTTTTGTGAAGCCCAAGTGAGTAAAAATTTAAAAAGGGCACTTAAGAAGTTGACAAGACATACATATTGTCTAAGTCATCATTGTAGCATTGCTTGATCTGGATAAAGAGCGTAGAATTGAGTAGTTTAATGTGTATTTGTCTGAAATCAGTTTTTCCCCTTGGCCCCTTCCCCATGGCTTACAGTTGTGATAATGAATGATGCAAGAAAACTTGTGCTTTTGTTTTCCATGCAGCTCTACAGTGAATTCCACAGGATCACCACTCAAAATCTACCATTTTCCTTCTTTGCTGCACTTGACAAATATACACCTCAGCTGCTGAAGCTCTACAAGAAGAGGAAGACTGGAAGTTTTGGTGAGAAGATGGAAGAAGTTTTGATGGCATATGAGGAACAGGTAAAAAGAAATTTTATATATATGTAGTATTACATGTTACATCGATGTTGAATGTGAACAGTGGACCCTAACTTCCCCCTATGCATACCTGGTCTTTCTGCAACAGGACAAGAACGACATCAGTGCAGCTAGAACAGCAGCCCTGGTTGGCCTACTGCTGTACTTAAAGGAGGATTCATCAGAGGTCTTCAAAACCTGCAAGGTATTTTTGTATTTTTTTCCCCATATTCATAGATCAATACCTTCATCTATTTTGCAAAGAGAAATCACTGATGAACATAAACTACTGTGTGCCCTGTTGGCTGTCTTTAGAGCAGTTATCTACGTTACTTAATTTTTGCTGTCTAGTGCTACAGAGATTTAGAAGGATGTTAGGTCCTTCCACTTAATGATAATTTTTACTTAGGTCAAGTAAGTGTCGAGTCAAATTTTAAATAAGAGGTATCATATTGTCTAGCCTTGATAAGGCTGTTTTCCCCCTTAACGGAATGTTGACTGTTAACACAGTTGTAGTTATTGCAAGACTGGCGTGGGGACTTTATCTTGGAGCTTGTCTTTATTTTGAAGTAGCCTTAAGTAAACAATACGAGTGAGATGGGACAAAGGAATGAAGGAAATAGGTAGAGGTTTATGTTGTGATTGAGACCTCTAGTTGTATTGTGGGTTGTTCTTTTTCATTAAGCATATGAGTCTTTTATTAAGATGGGTTAAGATTTTTTTGAAGCTGTCCTTTAAGTATGGTTTAGGTTATACACATTATTTAAAATCAAGTATCGTGCACATAAAAACTAATTTAACAGATCTGCTCCCAAATTTGGAACACATTTGGGAGCAGATCAGGTCTGTGTAGTTGATTTGATAGTTATTGTGTATTTTGTTTGTGCTCTTCTAAACTTAAAGCTTGTACATTAAGTCCAGATCTTCACAGATATCAAAGGAGTTTCAAATGATTGGGGTGGCCTTAATTATGTCTTTAAGCAGTTGAAAAAGAGAAACTGATCACTCAGATATTCTTGAGTTAAACATCGGTAAAAAGATCCAGAATAGAACTCTCCCCTAATCATATGGAAGGACAAATTGAGGGTAATAATCCGCCTAAATAATCTTGTACTCTTACCATGGCATTAAGTGTTGGTACAGTGAAACACCACATTGCTGAACTGATACATGAATTTGTGGCCCAACATTTCTTTGGTTAAGCTTACACATTTGCCTTTTTTGATATTGTTTCTACTTGCATATAACAACCTGGAAGCTATAGATTAAAATAATTGTTTTATAATAAATGTTTTGTTCTATCATTAGCCTTTTTATAGGTTTGATGATTTGTACAGTTACATTCACACACATTGAACATGTATTTCCTTTTCAGGATGAGTTGGAGGCAACCCAGGAGGGAGCAGTGGCTCTGGTGGCAGTGACGAGGAGGTGCCTGCAGGAGTTCCCTTTGAAACTCACCACGTGTCAATCGTCCTTGAGGATCAGGTTGTAATGTCTCACAGATCTTGGACAGATTCACTGGTGATTTTGTTTGGACTGATCTATGCTCTCCATTTGAGCTACCCTGAGAAGCTAAGTGGCTTCTTTGAGTTCATCTAGGTTGTCCTCTTAAATCTTGATGGGAGAAAGCAGCTCAAACCTAAGTTACAGGCCCTGAGAAATGAACTGGAGTAAAGTTGTTTTGTTGTTGAAGGTCAGCAGTGTCTGAAAGTGCCAAAGACTGTTTTCAGTTCTGATTTTTGTGTTCAAATAGGCACTGTGCAAATCGCTCGATAGGGAGTTATAGTTTGATTCCATTTCGTTGTTTATTATTTTTATATATTATTTTCAGTTTTTCCAACATATAAATGTGTATGACATTTTATTCACCAGATTCATTTTATAAAATTATGGACATTGTAACCCCAGTATACAAAGCTATCAAAACATCAAATTGAATACAGTTTTCTAAATCAGGGTTAGAAGTGAAACTTGTTAGCTGAAACATCCCCTTTAATGCACAATTAATGGGTATGAGCACAATAACTTACTTAGACTGCTGCTTGCAGGAGAGGGGAACAATTTGGGGAGGAGGCAATGAAATAAAGCATATAGTTGAGCTTGCTGTGGCCTTAAAGATAAAAAGTGTGCACATTTATATGGGGTATTTGACATTGCATTTCAGAATTATTTTATTGTACTGTGAAGTAGTTTTTTATGTGTAGTTTTTCATTGTGTGTTTTTATAAGTAAACTAAAGACCAATTGGGCTAAAAGGTTTTTTTTAAATCTGGGCCCTATTTTTACATTTTGGGGTGTAAATGACTAATAGGCCCGCGAAATGGGCTGCAATGTAATCCTTAGGATCCCTGCACAGATAGACCTTTTTAAAGAGTAAGATCCTTTTTGTTTAACCAGAAACTGAAGTCTCGCTCTGAAATTTCGCAAGAGGTGAGCTGTTGCAGGAAGATGATGGTGGAAAAAAAGGTCTATCTCTGTAGGGATCCTTTGCATAATGTTGTCAGAAACTTAGAATAACAATCTGAGCCTGTCAGTGGCAAAAAGGTACTTTTAGTGGATGTACATTGATAGACGCACTTGCCTGCAAGGATTACGTTGCAGCCATTGCAACCCGTTCGTGGCTGACCCCAAATTTAGACACCAAAATATATAAAAATAGGGCCCAGGTTTAAAATTACCCTTTAAACCGGTTTGAGGATTAGGATTTGTGGTTCCTGTCATCAGTGTCCAAAATATTTACAAAGGAAGCTGGTCAGTAAAATGTTGTAAAAGAGTTAATGGGATTCTGTGTTTCATAGACTCATTTGGGTTCCTGTTGAATAGAGGCATTGTTTTATTTCAATATGATTGACCAGGAACCCAACAGGGACTGCACATACTGATGGTGATGTGAGGGTGAAGTCTACTGAACTGAAGTTGAATGTTGATGTTGTAAAAACTAATATGTTAAAGAAAAACAAAAGTAAACTTTCTTACGAGGGTTTTGAACATTGAAATGTCATGTATTCTGTCAAGAGTGTTCAGCATTCAACTAAATAATTGTTTAAGTTGTGGCAGACATATGTGTTTTATATTGTGTTAATTCAACTTAAAAGGTTTAAGGCAATCGGTTTCCTCAAATGAACTGAGTAGCCACAACAAAGTTTGAAGTTGTCACAACTAGAATGTAATAATTTGCTTTTGTGGAAGAAAACTAAGTTAATGAAACTTAAGTGGTAACATTGGTCTAAAGAAGATGCATTTAAGTTAGTCTTACTCAATTCAGATAAATTCTATTAACACATTTTAATAAGTTTGAAAAAATGCTACATATGAGTTCAGAGTACTTCATAGTTTTAAGTTAAATGAACTGAATGGAATTAGTACTATTAACTGTATTTACCCAAGTTACCTTAACAATATATATTTGAGTTGCTTGTACTTAAATCAAATCATTTGTCATGCTTAAATTGTTTGAGTTAATAAACTTAAATGGTTTAATGCAATCGGTTTCCTCAAATAGTTTGAGTTGAACTAACTCATCGGGTTTTACAGTGTATAAACACATGTATCAATAAATATAAAACCCTGTCAGTAACAGTACTGTGGTATAACCAGAGAGACTCACTGCAGTTGGCCTCGTCCACCAGCAGGGGGCAGTCTGGGAATCCATCACAGATCATGCTGGCTTTAATACACACCTTACTGCCAGGACACTCCCACAGAGCGCGCTCAGAACAGCCTGACAGAGAGGTGACATCATGAACATGTGATCATGTGACTCAGGTACTTGCTGACAGGACTGACAGTGACCACACAGACCAACAGGAAGCAGTGTTCTGCGGGACTCTTATTTTGAAATGTGTGTGTCTCACCACAGTTGTCCTCGTCGCTGTGGTCGTCGCAGTCCAGGTGTCCGTCACAGCGTTTGGTTGCCAGGACGCAGCGACCGGACCGACACTTGAAGTGGCTGGGGGAGCACTCTGTTGCCGTGGCAACGCACCAAAAACAACAAGGAAAACATCAAAATTTGACAGAAAATAATAATATGTTTTTTTTTCTTGCATTAAGAGGCACAAACAGTCATGCTCTTCATCATCATCATCATCATCATCAGGACAAACGGTCGGTACCGTCGACCCCGGCCTCGGGCAGCAGGCAGGTTGTGTTCCCTCCCTCCTCTGGAAACTGACTACAGTCTGAGTCCTCAGGCCACTGCAGTCCCACAATGCCGAGCACCGACTCACACTTCCCCTTCGCATTACGACACAACGACCTGCAGGGCCGAGAGACATACGGACAGAACAGGAGAGAGAGACAGGTACAGTGTCTAAAAACCTTCTGGTGGATTCTGTCGACCAACAACAAGAACTAACTGAAGGACTGACTGACGGTCTAAACAACTAACTAACAAAATGAAGAACTAACTAACTGATGGTCTGACTGACTAATTAACCAACTAACCACAGGACTAACAGCTGACAGACCAGACAGACAAACTTACTAACAGACTTTAACTCAGACTACAGACTAGCTACATAACTAACAGACACACTGACTGACTGACTGACTGACTGACTGACTGACTGACTAGTTGCTGACCTGCAGGGCGGGACCCTCTGCAGGGTGACCGGGTCACACTTTGGTACCAGCAGCGTGCAGGCGTAGAACATGAGGTACTGGTAGCAGCCGGTCTGGACCAGGGCGGGGAACAGAGAGGACTCCCAGGACACGGAGCTCTCTCTCTGGGACAGGTGGCCCAGGTAGTTGGGGTAGCTGGTCAGGTTGTAGGGCAGGTTCATGCACAGCTCCAGGCTGATGGGCTCACAGCGGGCTGAGACACAGAGGAAGAGTCATTTCCTGCACTTCACCCCAACATGTACTGCACGATACACACACATAGACACACACACACTGTCAACAGATACACACATCCGCCCTGTACTACTGTACACAGCACAACTGGGAGGTACTTGTACATGTCCTGTACTTTATACTTGTACTTGTACTCCACTACATGAGAACTCACTGCAGTTGTTGTTGTTGTTGTTGTTGTTTCGGGGGTCGCAGGCGGCGTTGCCCCCCCCACACACTGACGGACAGGAAGTGGAGACACAGCTGGGCTGACCGGGAACACACACACCCTGAGCTGCAACACACACACACACACACACACACACACACAGAAATATAAGAATCAGAGAGGAAGATGGCTGAAGAGATGTGAGACAGGTGTTAGGCAGACAGGTGTCTCACTCTGCTCTCTGCTGCAGTGCTCCTCGTCGCTGCCGTCTTTACAGTCGTCCTCTCCGTCACAACGAAACGCAGAAGGAATACACTGACCGTTCCTGCACTCCAACAGACCCTGACTCTTACAGGCTGCACACACACACACACACACAGAGATACAGACACACACACACACAGAGCAGTGAATCGTCAGTGACTCAGCTGTGTTTTCACACCTCGTCATGTTTCACTGAGTTTGTCGCAGCTTTTCTTCAGATCTCGTGGACACAGAACTGCAGCTGGTGTTTTTATAACTAGAGAAAGTTGAGTCACCTGATCCCCCTCATGTTTATCCTGACTTTATCCTGACTTTATCCTGACTTTATCCTGACTAATCTGTGGCTGAATGTCTGCTGTAAGAAAACATCAGAAACATCAGCAACATCAGCGCTGACGGAAGCTAATAAGTTAGCTAAATATAACACACGAGCTCAGTCAGGGAGAAACAAATATATGAGCACAGCTTCTCTTTGTCCGTGTGCATGTTAGAACAGTGATATATAACTTATTCTGCACCGCTCAAACTCTCCAGTCTCACTGTGAAGACACTGAAGTTAGAGCTGCAGAAGTGTCGCTGCTGATGGTGTGAAAATGTGAAAATCGAAGAGGACGACGTGAGTTATGGAGAAATAAGGCCAGAGAACAGCGCTGCCTCTGCTGCAGTACTGACCACCGTACCAACATAAAGCGGTCTCACAAACACTGTGAACAACCTGTGACCTTACAGAGAAGTGGCGACCGGCTGGACGCAGCGCCACAGAGCCTCTCGCTGTACAGACAGTGTGTGTTGCAGACTCACAGCAGTTGAGCTCGTCGCTCTTGTCCAGACAGTCGTGGTCTCCGTCACACAGCCAGTCTCTGGACACACAGCGACCGTCACCACAGCGATGTTCACGAGCCAGATCACACACTGAGAGCACACACACACACACACACACACACGTCTGCTGGGTGAAGCTCACAGAGAGGTCAAGTCTGTAAATCCAGCTAACTGGACGAGACTTCCTGTACATATAAACATAGATTTTGGACAGTTAAGGATCATCTTCATTTTGCATCATCAGCTGTAGAGTTGCATTGTGGGAGTGTACACGTCACTGTGTGAATTCTGGAGGCTCTACAGAGAATTAGGACACTCCAAGTGGCCACAGCAAAAAGCTGAAAGCCATGATACTGCACACTAATCCTCATAATATGTAAAAGGCAGGAGCAGGACCCCCCGACACTGCAGAGAGAAGCGACTCGTCAGTTTAATGTGAATTTAAACTTTCAGGGTAGCTGTTCACCAAAATAAAAGACCCCTCGTTTAGAGCAGATTAACAGCTGACAGACACAAGAAACCCCCACTACGTGTGTGTGCGCGTGTGTTACAGTGTGTGTTACAGTGTGTGTGTGTGTGTGTTACAGTGTGTGTGTTACAGTGTGTGTGTGTGTGTGTGTTACAGTGTGTGTGTGTGTGTGTGTTACAGTGTGTGTTACAGTGTGTGTGTGTGTGTGTGTGTTACAGTGTGTGTGTTACAGTGTGTGTGTGTGTGTGTTACAGTGTGTGTGTGTGTGTGTGTTACAGTGTGTGTGTTACAGTGTGTGTGTGTGTGTGTGTTACAGTGTGTGTGTTACAGTGTGTGAGTGTGTGTGTTACAGTGTGTGTGTGTGTGTGTGTTACAGTGTGTGTGTTACAGTGTGTGTGTGTGTGTGTGTGTGTGTGTGTGTGTGTGTGTTACAGTGTGTGTGTTACAGTGTGTGTGTGTTACAGTGTATGTGTTACAGTGTGTGTGTGTGTGTGTGTGCGTGTGTTGGCAGACAGACAGGTGGTGGATTCCCTTGCTAACACTTCCTCTCTCTCTTTGATCCCACAGTTGATCCCGAGCTGCCAAACTGCGTCACTGAAAGTGTGTGTTACAGAGTGTGTGTGTGTGTGTGTGTGTGTGTGTCTCACCACAGTTGAGTTCGTCGCTCAGGTCTCCGCAGTCGTCATAACCGTCACACACCAGAGCGGGCGAGAGACACCGACCGGTGTTACACCGAAACTCTCCATCTGTACACACTGGGGGGGGGGGTCAGTTACTCATCATTTGTTCTTCATGTCTTTTCCTTCACATCTGACTTCCTGTCATCTCGATATCTTTGACTGTTTCTGTGTTTTATTTTGTGTCTCATCTGTTTCTCAGCTCATTGCTCTTTTGGGATTCTGTTGTCATGTTGTCTCTTTGTTTCACTATGGAATATTATATCATTCAAAAAGGTGAACCTGAAAACAGGGTTTGTATCTGTCAGCTTAGTTTTCTGTCTGCAGACTCTGTTTTGTGAGTCTGCGCATTCAGACACAGGCTGCAAACTCATTTTCACAGCTGCGGCGGCAAAAGTACTGACGTACGTGCTCACACAAGCTGACGGACTTCTGACACATTTACTACGCGGTGTGTTTTATAAACGGGGTTTCACAAAAGAATCAGTATCTGCAAGGGAGGGCGGGACCTCCAGCTT